>ML110975.1:68753-91305 GCA_003697995.1 Taxidea taxus jeffersonii | reverse complement strand
TTTCCGGGTGGGCCTGCAGAATGGGATGCCTGGCCACCTTGGTCACCCGGTTTGTCAGTGGCAGAGGCTCTCCTCTGTAACCGTCCGAAAGCACCCCACTTCTGTTAAGCAGTTCACCCAGGCCTTGCAGGGGTCAAACAGCTGTTCGGCTACTTCAGCAGGCCCATAGTGCAGCCCAAAGACAAAACAAGAAAAGCAGAAGCTGTTGTCCCAGGCTAGGAAAAGCTGCGGACAAAGAATGTCCCCACTGACCCCACCTCTCCTTTGAGCAGGTAGCAATCTGTCACCGCCTTGTGGAAAACAAAAGGTAATTGCATACATGTCAGTCCCATTGAGCTAGCTGTCCTCCTGCCTGTATTGTGCTGTAAATTGTTCTAGTTCATTAACAAGTGGGGAGGACAGACTAGGATGTGCCTGGTCCCTGGAGAAATCTGCACCACTGTCACCTTCCCACAAGTCAACTTGGAAAACGAAAGAGCTCTGGCCAAGCCGGTAGAAGCCATGGGGGTCAATTACGATGACGGATGTGACAAAATCCACCATCACTGGGAGGCAACATCAGAGTTCCAGAAAAATCCAAGGCTGTTACTGCCAAGCTGGAAATGCAAGATTTCTGCCCACCAAACTGGGATAAAAGTACAATGTTAACCGTTCTGTACATCAAAATAGAAATTATCCTTCAAAAAACTTCAATCTCCTAACGATGTCTTCCCTCTCCAAATTCACACAGTACTATGCCTAGAATATGCAAACTTGTGCATGAATACTTATGGCTGCATGTTGTTTTGTTAACTGGATTAATGTGGGTGATCTGTCTTCTCTAGCCAAGTTACAGTCTATAACTTATAATCTCCCCAATTTATGAAACATTCTTCACCACTCTACCTTGTACTTCGGTTACTTGATGGCAGTCCTACCTCTCCAACCAGTCTTCCAGACTGCAAGTTGATTGAGGGGAGAAAGTGTCTGCTCCTCATCCCTGGCCTGAATTGATTTAGGGCTAAGATCAATTTTTTGTTGTTCATAGCATCAAAGGTCTTAGAACAATTCTGCTCACACCATCATAGTTTGGAGGCAACAAGCAATGTCAAACTACAGCCCCCAGGAACTCCATTATGTGTCCACAGCTAGAGCAGATTCAATCTCCCTGCTTCTGGAATTACCTACCAGTGTAATTCCAGGGTTGGTAGTTCCAATTCTACCCTGGTCATCAGATGACTGACAGGAGTCAGTGTAACACTAGCCTGTGCTACAGCAACAGATGCCAAAATTTCAAAGTCTTATCAAGGCAGGAGTTTCTTTCCTATTTATAAGATGTCTGATATAGGTGTTCTTGATAAAGAGCCTGCTTCCATCTGTGGCTCCTCTATGTCGACATGGTCACCACCAAAGGGAAGAAGATTATGAGACCTATGCTTGTTTTTAACTGCCTTGGGTCAACAGTGACAAATTCCTTTGACTCATGGTCCATTGGCTTAATGTAGACCCACAGCCCCCGATCAAGTAAAGAAGGCTGAGAACTAAAGGAACTCCTGGGATATTTGGTGAGCATTGCAACTGAGTTTTTTACAAAATGGAACCAGGGGACCGGTTACGGAATGACACTTGTATAGAGTGATGGCTGTACCAACATGGTCTGTGACGATGGTGCCATGTTTTACTGTAGCACTGAGTCAAGAGCTTCACCACTTTCACATTACAGTAAGACCCATATTTATGTAATTTATTTTCTCCATTTTAAAGGAAAGCAAGTCCTATAAAGAAAATGTGTTTTCTACTTCATGCAAAGCAATGAGGTATTATGACTTGGCTTTGGAAAAACGTTCTTAAAATAATATATCAGGCTCATCTGTTGAGGCCGTCCCTTCTGCAGCAGCTTGCTATTGCCCAGTTTTCTATCTCTTATAATAGTAACCAGCTTTGAAGCCAAAATAAACTCTCTAGTTGTTCTTCAGAACACCCCATCTGCCTTATCCTTCAACACCAGGACTACTTCCAGAGCCCTTAACGGCTGTGGCAGCAAATACTATAAATCAATTGTCATGTGGCTTCATTCCATTGAGGCTAAAAAGTGTGCCTACTTCATCACAGTCGCAAGAATACTTAAACTTTTTAATTTCACACAGCCATTTTTCTCAGATCACTAGCTGAAAGGCCATCTTTGGGATGGCAAGTGGAAATAGTTCTTTCCCAAGCAAAAAAAAAAAAAAAGTCTCATTTTCTAAAAACATCCCTTTGGGATCAAAATAGTTTTGTATCTATTAACAGATGCATTTATTCTATTTATATGTGCACAATAATCATTTCCTTATAACTCTTAGTTCACTTCACTAGAAAATAAAAAAGAATGGCAAAGCTCTATTTTTGTAACTTATAATTAATGTTTTTATAACTTATAATTCTAATTCCTTAAAGGCTGTGACCAAAAAAAAAAAAAAAAGTCATAAAAACCACATTGATGTTCTCCCAATATTAGAAAATTTTGGAACACAAAGGTAAACACATAATCAGAGAATGGCACGCAGTCAACTCTGGTTTCTCTTCTTGGTTCCCCCTAGAGAGACAAATGTAATTTTTCTTCCAGAATCTCTTCCAGGTGTTTTGTGATGGCATCACATCCAAATCAAAGAGCGAGGGCTGAAAAATGCCAGCAGCTGGCAAAGGCACCAGAAAGCAGCTGAAGTTGTCCTCTTCTTGCGGTTTTTGCAATCACTAAAATTGGGAAATGGTTACCCAGAATCAGAGTGAGGTAAACACACACACACACACACACACACACACACACACAGCAGCAGCAGCAGCAGCAGCAGCAGCAGCAGGTACACTCTACAGAAAATCCCTATGTGGGCTCTTGTCTCTTTACTGGACCCACCCCCTGTATCAGTTCAGATGCTTTTGCATGTGTTTTGAAGAAACCAGAATCCACATTGTGCCAAACAGAAAAATCGACTGACTCGTGCCATTTTACATCTAGAGCAGCGCTTCACCAACCATGGTGAAGGAGAGTGGGTTGATTGTTTTAGTCCAACACACATTGCTCCATGGTTCTGATGCACAAGGCATGTACACAGTTGGCACTAAACTTGCAACTCATCGCTTTGTTGGACAGCACTCAAACTGGTGTCCAGCCTATTCAACTACACAAGTCCGCTGGTCACACACTTACAGGTCTCTGCCGTGTCAAATCTCTACGGAGGCTTCTCAACACCACTCTCTGTTTCTGTCCTTATATCAGCACAGAAAGGTGACAGCAGTTCACCCTACCTTTTGAGTAGCACTGGTCTAGACATAAGGTAGGCACCAGTGATTCATGCTCCATCTTCCTGGCGCTTTCTAGGCTGCCCTCCACAGTTCCAGCTGCCTGTGGGGGCTGGTAGGTATGGAGTTGTACAATGGTTACCGTCTGGGGGAGACAGGGTCCCATCAAAGGTATACCCAAAAAGGCAAAAAAGAACTCTCCCAGGAAGCCCTAAAAAAATTTTCCACACATTTTATTGTCCTTAGCTGAGGCAACATTCCTGTTCCTGAACCTGTCACAGGCAGGAGAAAGGATTACTCTTGGAGTAATTCAGCCTACTCCCAGAGCTAGGGGTACGGTTCCACCCTTGGGGCACATGGGTTACACAGAAGAAACAGTCTATGAGAAATAAAATTAGGTTTATGTGGTCAAGGAGGGAAGGAGGGATGGATGCTTGACAGGTGATCAACAATGCTGGGAGCATTTAAACTAGACTATTTGCATAATCAATAGTCAAAGGAAGGGTATTATTAAAGAGTCATTAATTTAGTAGTTAGTAGTATTGAGCTTGGGCAAGCAGAGAGATTGACTTGCCCTAGAATGTCAAGCGCCTGTGGAGGGGACCCTTTGGACTCAATTTTCTCCAAACACCTGCAGCCGAAAGATAGGGTTCTTTCATAGACCAAATCTGGCTGCTTAAGAAAGGTGTTTGAAAGAATAGTGTTGGGAAGAAAAGGTTGCCCTTAAGGATTTAGGGGAGGGAAATTCCCAAGGAATGGGGAAATCATATGAGCTGGGCAGATGCCACAGAAAGTGTCTCCTGCAATTTAAAAATTTTAAATTTGACTTTTAAAATTTAAAAATTTAAGAATTAACCCCGTGACTCCCCTTTCCCTAACTTGCTTCCAAAAAGTACAGTATGGAAAAGGAGAGGAAAAAAGAGGAACTTGGCAAAAGAAAAACCTAACAAACACTCCTCCAGCCAAATGGTCAATGTCAACATTGATAGTCATAAATAATATTGATTAGTAGAGTCCGTTAATATAACATGATGAAAATGGTGCTTTATGTTGGTGATCTCCTTCCTTAGACTTTCTCTAGTCATGAGAAAAAATAATGTTAGACATATTCCAATAAAGGGGTATCCTACAAAATACCAGTACACTTCAAAACTGTCAAGGTCATGAAAAATAAGAAAAATGTTGGTCACAACCAAGAGGCACCTAAAGAAACAAAACAAATAAATGAAATGTGGCATCCTGAATGTGATCCTAGAGCAGGAAAAAGTCATTGGATAAAGACTGAGGAAATCTGAATGAAGTATGGACTTTAATAATTTATCAACATTGGTTTGTTAATTATAATAAATGTACCATACAAATGTAAGGGGTTAACAATGGGGCACAAGGAGATGGGAACTCTATCTGCTCAAATGATCTATAAGTCTAAAACCCTTCTAAAAAGTAAAGTCTTTTCATTTTTTTAAGTGCCTGCTCCTAAATAAATGGCTAAAAAATTAACTTTAAGAGGCATATCACAAAGGAACATATCTAAAATAGCCATTAAAAATATGAAAATGTATTCAAACCTGTTAGTCATCAAGGAAATGCAAAATAAACCACAATGAAGTATCACCCACCCAAATAGTAAAAATTTAAATAGTAAAAATTTAAATTGTCAAGTACAAGTGTCGATGAAGATATGGAGAAATCAGAATTCTGATACACTGCTAATGAGAGTGTAAAATGGTGCAACCACTTTGGAAAGCCCTTTGTCGGTATTTATTAAGGCTGAACCTACGCCTCCCCTATGCAATTCCACTCCTGTGTGTGTCCATGGGTATATTTGCTTATACGTATATACTCAGCAAAATACAAACATGTGTGCACCACAAGGTAGAGTGTTTGTAAACATACTCAATCTAAAAAAGTGAAAACTACCCAAAAGTTCACCAACAGCAGAATAAATGAATAAAATTGTATGGTATGCAAATAATGGCATGTGGCAATGAAGTACTACGAAGCAATAAAAACAAACACATTCTTGCTACACGCGCAACATGGAAAATACGCATAAATGTAGTGTTGAGTACGGGAAGTCAGACATAAGAAACCTCACACTGTATTTCCAGTAATTCAAAACAGGCAAAACTAATCCAAGGTGACAGAGGTCAGGACAGTGGCTACATTTCAGTTGTGACTGAGAGGGGCTCCAAGGGGGCTTCTAGGCTGATGATAATGTTCTGGGTTTTGTTTGTTTGTTTTTTCAGAGCATGCGAGTGGGGAGGAGGAGAGGGGCAGGAGGAGGGGAAGAGAGAGAATCTTAAGCATGCTCCTCATCAGCATGGAGGCTTAGGAAGGACTCAATCTCACAAGCCTGAGATCATGACCTGAGTCGAAATCAAGATTCAGGCGATGACTGAGCCACCCAGGCGCCCGGATCATGTTCTGTTTCTTAATCTTCGTGGTGATGACATGAATTCATTCACTTTATGAAGCTTTTTACCAGATTTACAATATCGGGTCACTTTTCTGTATGTTTGTTGTACTTCAACAAGGAAGGTTGTTTTAAAAATAATCATAATGAAATGTCCATCGGTGGATGATGGATAAGCAAAATATCGTATACGTATATAATGGGATATCACTCAGCCCTAAAAGGGAAGGAAACTCTGACACGTGCTACAACATAGTTGAACCTGAGGACATTATGCTCAGGAAAGTAAGCCAGACACAAAAGGACAAATTTTGTATGATTCCACTTGTATGAGGAGCCTAGAATAGTCGGATTCATAAACGCAGTAGGTAGACAGAAAGTAAAATAGACAATGGTAAAATAGTAGCCTGGGGGCTTAGAGGGAGAGCGGAAATGAGAATTTAGTGTTTCATCATACAGAGGTTCCGTCTGGGAGGATGAAGAGGTTCTGGAGATGGGTGGTGATGAAGGTTGCATGACCATATGAATATTTAATGCCACCAAACTGTACTCTTAAAATGATTAAAATGGTTAACTTTATATTTTACCACAATAAAAATAACGATAAAATAGGGTATATATTATGGTGGCAATAGTACTCAGAAATGAGTAATTGAGAATGAGTAAATGAGAAACTTTCCAGAAATATGCATAACTTGAAGTCCTTCTAGAAGAAAGAGAAGAATTCGGCTGAGAGGAAGTGTGGGCAACATTTGATCCAACAACACTCTAGGAAGAACTAGGATTCCAATGGATTTTGGATTTGCATCTACTTGAGTTGGATTCAAGCAGACCTTGTTCATTAACTCTAAGCTTACAGTGGCCCACCGCTCTGCCCACACTTTTGTAAGTAAACGCCCCTGAATTACCCGAATTTGAATGAGCCACCTGTGTCTTGTTGGGATCCTGACTGACCCATGGAATCAAATTATAAGCAACCAGATTTGGACTCAGCCTTGGGCAAAATTAAAAAGGCAACCACAGATCACATGACACTCAATGAGGAAATAATGTGTTGACATGTAATTTACAAATTCAACTTATTTTACAGAAAGTCCAGAAGAGAGGTAGTTTCAAAGCTAGGTAAATCCATGGTTCCACCATGTCATTAAAAGCAAGATGCTTTCCATGTCACACGCATGAAAGCAAAGTCTTCTTTTTGAGCCACAAGATGGCTGTAGATGTTCCAGGTGCCACACAACAACCCAACAACATGTAGTCAAGAATAAAAGTGTTTTGCCTCCATGGTTTTCTTTATTGTAGTCAAGACTAAACTCTTCAAAAAGAATACCCTCAGATCCTATCAGCCAGAATTCAGGCCTAAACTGTTCTGTAGCAATGTAATTGAGACTGTCACTTAAATTCATCACCATCACGATTGACCTCCAAGACTCAGGGGGAGGGGAAGAGAGGGAAGCCATAAACTCAGGGCTCTGTCAATAAAGGGTGAAATTTTCTGAGGGGTAACATCCAACATGCTCATCTCAAGAGAGAATAACATAACACTCTTTCCTCAAAAGATGGGCTTTCTCATAGCTTCTCCCTTCTTCCCCCAAGAGAGAGAGATCTCCAAAGTCAAGGCAAAACTTTTCAGTGAGAGCAAGATTGGAAATTTCTCTTCTTCTCTGCACCCCTACCTTTAAGAAAGGGTATTATAGGCTATTTACTTAATCTTCTTCCATGACTCACTCATTCAACAAACATTTGTTGAGAACTTGTGTCCAGCTTTGGGGATACAACAAAAAATAAGACAAAGTCCCTGAATTCTAGGAGTTCACAAGAGATGTCAAAAGAGTGACCCAAAGAGGAGGAGCAGGTGTTTGTTGTCAGACAATAAACAAATGTGGTCAGGAGCTAGCTTCCACTCTGGAGAGCTGGATATGCATTGGTTGTAAATAAAAAGAAACGCGGGAGATAGTTGCCTAAGACTTAATTTAGACTGCAACACTAGAAGGGAGAAGAAAATTCTTTATTAGGGTGAAAAAGTGGCAAGGAAACAGGCCAAACTTCTTTAGGCCAAGATTGTGTGGTTGACAGAAGCCCTCCCTGAACTGTATCTCAAGAAGTTGAGTGGGGTGATGGTGATTCATACAGGACAACCCTTCAAAACTAGACAAGGAAGAGCATGGCAGGACATCCCAGCCAAGACACATCACAGAAGCAAAGGCCCAGAGGTGGGAATTTTAAAGCTGAATGCATGCACCTGTGAAATTAGCCTCACTTGCAGTAGAACTTTGTGGTTACAGAACAGAGAAAAATGTGATCAGAAACTATGAATCATGCAATTCATTCATAAATGAACAATGTTAATGATGGCTGTAATAAAGGTGACAATGATCGTGGTGGTAACAATGGTGACCCCAATGGGGACCCTCACGAATGGCCAATTTTTAAGGCCCCTAGTTTAGTGTAGATGTTCCCTCGAATACTCTTACAGTGCCACCTACAGGGAAACTTGAGAAAGACCTGACACTTTTGATGGACCCACAAATCCTGAAGACCTGTTGGATGCTTTTTGAGAAGGATGTTGTTAAATATTAAGCTAAGTACTTGCGATTGGATTTGCACCCATCCCAACGTGAGCACTATATCCTGTCTGAAATGTTCCCACTTCAGAAACTTGTACCACCCCACAAGTTAATGAGCTTTTCTATACATAGTTTCTTCCAGTGTGTAATTACTGGCCTGGCTTTATATTATTTTAGGATAGTGTCAGCAGCTAATTGTGGTACAGTCTGAATGCTCTGAAATGAGCTCGGCTGAGTATGAGAATAGCTCAGCAAATTTAGGGCTGTGTGTGCATCATTCTCAAAGTCTATTGTTTAGTAGGACACTGAACATGGCAGATTAATGGTGGCGTCCAACTCAAAGGGCAAGTGACTATAGAATTTCACTTTGAACTTCACATTCCTTGGTACCTACTTACCACACTCAAATACCATTGCACTTTGGGTTGGCCTAAGTGTACATGGAAGCTTTGGGGTTTCCATTGCTGAGTCCCCAGAAGTACTGCAGGGTCCAGCATAGAAAGGAGCATTCATTCTCCACCTTTCCATTCTCCTGGAGGCAAAAATACAGGAAGAATGGCTCTGGCTTCTTTTGTCTTCCTTACAGACTATTCTCTTATGTATAAGAGTAGGAGGTAGAGTATGTATAGGGTATAGGAGTAGAGTATCTGATGGATGGTTTTATTTATTTATTTATTTATAAATGCATATGTGTGGGTTTTTTTTTCTTTTTAAGATTTCATTTATTTATTTGAGAAAGAGAGCAGAAGTGGAGGGGAGGGACAGAAGGAATGGGAGAAACAGACTCCCAGCCGAGAAGGGAGTCTAACACAGGGCTCAATCCCAGGATCCAAGGACCATGACCCAAGCCAAAGGCAGGTGCCCAACTGACTGAGCCACCAAGGCACCGCTCTGATGGATGATTTTAGGAAAAGGAATGAACGTTACTTCCTCAGCCACTTTCATTCACTCTTTCCATATATTCCCTTCTTTTGTGATGAATCCTTCTTTGGGAAGCAGCTTCTAAAATGGCTCCCAAGGTCCCCACTTCATGGTATTCACTTCCTTGTACAGTCCCTTCTCCTTGTGTAACTAGTGACTTGCTCCTGGCAAAGAGAACATGGCAAAAGTGGTGGGCTATCAATTCCAAGATGGGATTATAAAAACCTATGACCGCCATCTTGCCTATATTCTTTCTTGCTTTCCTGGCTTGTTTGTTTCAGTGAAGCAAGCTGCTGTGTTTAGAGATGCCTGAGTGGCAAGGAGCTGAGGGCAGCCTCTAACCAACAGTTAGCATGAAACTGATGCTTCCTGCCAACAGCCCACGAGGAACTGAATCCTGCCAGCAACCGCATGAGTGAGCTTGAAAGGGGATCTTCCCCCAGTTGAGCCTTGAGATAACGACAGACAGCCCTGACCAATACCTTGCCTACGGCCTGGAGGCTCCTGAGGCAGAGGAGCTGACTAAGCCTCCCCAGGTTCCTGATCCACAGATTTTTGTGAGAGAATAAGTGCGTGTTAAATAACTACATCGTGGGATTATTAGTTATGTGGCAATTATTAACATATATTTTTCTTGCCCCTTTCATTGTTGGTCAAAGCCTTTTTTTTTTTTTTAAGATTTTACTGCTCTATCTGAGAGAGGGAGAGAGAGAGCACAAGAGGGGAGGGGCAAAGAGAGAGGGAGAAGCAGGCTTCCCACTGAGCAGGGTCTTGATCCCAGGACACCGGGTTCCATCCCAGGACCCCGGGATCATGACCTGAGCCCAAGGCAGATGCTTACCTGACTAAGCCACCCAAACACCCCTGGTCAAAGCATTTTGTGGATGACTTAAATAAAGACAGAGACCAGCGTGACTCACACAAATTTAAGATAGTTTATGGAAACACAGAAGCTACTCACCGTGCTAGGCAGGCAACGTCCTGGTTTAAACCTAACTCAAAAGAAGAAAAAAAGAAAATATTCATGCAGGTATCAGATTCTAGTAGTCCAATATCTTCTCTCCAGTCCTTTCTGAATGCTGTCTGCAGTGTCATACACAGAAATGTATTCCAGAACAAGGGTGTGGGGGAAAAAGATGCTTAACATCCCTTCACTAACCACCAATCATCCTACCAGCCTCGACTCTCCAGAATTATGATTATTCACTCAACATTTAGGAAGCATTTACTGTTCTGACACTATTGTGGTTATGGAATTACAGCAGGACACAAAAGAAACAAAGCCTCACAAAGGTCACATTTTAGTGACAGGGGCAATAAACAAACAAAAATATATATTGTAATGTCAGATAGAAGTGCTATGAATAAAAACAAAATGAAGAAGGTAGTGAAGGGCAAAATGGCATTGGGAGGAGGAGTGGGTGATCCAAGAAAGTATCTTTACTAGTAGAATATTTTAGCAGAGGTCTGGGAGAAATCACAAAGCAACCCGTGAGAAAATCTGACTGACGAACATTCTAGTCTGATGAAAACGCAAGTACAAAAAGGAAGGAACTTGGAACATTAAGAAATAGCAAGAAAACTACCAGAACTAGAGCAGAATGAGCAATTAGGCACAAGAATGAGGTAGGAAAGAAGGGGAAGGGCTTGATTGTAGAACTTCATTGGCCATTGTTAAGAGTTTGGGTTTTGAGCACGATGAAAGGCTGTAGGGAGTTTGAGTTAAGATGATTCCAGATTACCTAACTTTTGTACAGGGAGAGAAATGGGCTCCTAACAGTCCAGGTTATCTCTGGTAGAAGGGTAAATTGATAGAGAGCCTTTGGTAGGCTCTTAAAAAGTGTGTGTACTCTACAGGCTGGCAAATCTATTTCCAGTATGTGTCATGGAGAAGCCACCACACATTTGCACAAGGAAACACATACAAGGATGTTCATTGCAGTATTGTCTATAATGGCAAGACCATTGACTTAACAGGGAAATTGATGGATAAAATAAGGCACATTCACTGGAGAGCTATTAAAAAGAATGAACTAGATCTATCTACATGAACATGGATATGTTTGAGAAACAACGTTAAGTGGAAAAATGCATATGTAAATCGAGACAAATAACATCATTTACATAAATTGAAAGCAATAACCCATTCACAAACCAGTAGTATATATTGGTTGTAGATACTTAAATATATGAAAAGGATATAAAGAGTTCACTGGGGGCGCCTGGGTGGCTCAGTGGGTTAAAGCCTCTGCCTTCAGCTCGGGTCATGATCTCAGGGTCCTGGGATCGAGCCCCACATCGGGCTCTCTGCTCAGCAGGGAGCCTGCTTCCTCCTCTCTCTCTCTGCCTGCCTCTTCGCCTACTTGTGATCTCTCTCTCTGTCAAATAAATTTTTTTAAAAATTTAAAAAAAAAAGAGTTCACTGAATGATAGAGGTGGCGGAAATAAGACTGAGACCCGAGGTCAAATGTTACTTAAGTTTGATCTGCAATATTTCATTTTCTTGCAAAAACAGAAAGACAAATTAAACAAAAATATTCCATGTTAGCTCCGGGTAGTAAGAAACATGTGCTTTTTATACTACTTTTTTCTACCTTTCTATCTATGGAAAAAATAGCTCAGCTCTTCTGTAACAAGTAATTGGAGCAAAAGGAAAGTTATCTTGTGTACTTAGGGCCATATGAGATTATTTTGCCTTGGGCAGATGAAATCAGATACTTTTTTTGGACTCAAGAAGATAGAATGTTTTCCAGCCTTTGGGTGGGTAAAGTAGGCCTCTTATAACCCACACATGGCTTCTGCGGCTTTGGATCTTCACACTCTCCTCCTGGAAAGGCTTTCCAGAAGCCTCAGATCCGGGGTCAATGGTGCTTTCATCATTTTGTGTGAAGAGGTCTCACACAGTTCTTAAATCTACATCCGATCAATTAATTTAAAAGAAAAAAAAAAAAAAAACCTTCCTCCCCATCCCTGGGATGAGGTCCAAGGACTGAGACATCCTGTAGGCTGAGAGAAAGTTCAAACCAAAATAAAGATTTAAGCTTTTAATCAATTGATTTCATTCAGCGAGGGGGCATCCATCAAAACTCCTCTCATCCCGTTGGTTGTGAAGAAGAGAAATAAATTTAATTCCCTTTGCACCACAAAACGGTCGGTCAGTACATCCTCCTGGTGCCTGAGGGAGAGACATGGGGAGGAGGGGGAGACATGTCTTCCCAGGAACAGGCCTGGGGTTTGCAGGGCCTCCTGAAAGCTGACACAACTTCACCTTCTACTGATGTTACAAATGGGCGCTCACCTTCCTTTGGCTCCCCTCAGGCCCCTTTCTCTCAGATCTTAAGTTTCGTTATGCTAAGATCTCAACCCCTGAGCCTGCATCCATCCTTCACCCCTGACCCCTCAACCCCATCTTTCAGTCTCAGGCAAACAAAAGACGTTTGCCTCCTCTTCTCTGTGGCAAGTGAGACATTTCCTCTTCAACCCTCTAATATGAGAAACTTGACATTTCTCTCTTCTTCCAAGTCAAGTGGATCACCTAAGTCCCATCCAGCGCACTCCTTTAGTGAGCCTGGGGAGCCTAGTTAAGAGAGGCTGTCTCCCAGCTTTCAGAGAAATATGTACGAATCCCGATGCCAGAAAACCAAGAGAGGGGCTGGTCCAGGGCCTTGGCTTCATTGGTGGGGTTCCCTCTGGGCTCCCAGAAGTCAGGGTCTCTTGGCAGCCCACCCTGGGGCACACAGAATTCCCCCCACCCCAACCCCCCTCCGCTGCTGGCCTTTGCCATCCGCAGGCTTCCTGCTGTGATGACCATTTTTAAATGTGCCAACAAGTATGTTCCTCCAGGAAAGAATCCTGAGATGTGTTTCTCAAAGCCCAGGCGGTCACCCAAATTCAAACTCCTCGTCTTCTACCTCTCTATTCCTGCCAGGGTGAGGGGGAGAGCTTCTGTTTCTCACCCTCTCTGAGACTAAGGAAAAATGAAATAAATGTGGATGACCAAATCATATCCCCAAATTGAACTTTAACATTTAAATGTCTTCTCTCTTTTTTAAAGACTTCCACACCAGTGCTGATAAATGAAACAGATACAAAATGTTGACGTGGGTGCATAAATAAATCTAATTTTTTAAATAAGAGAACAATATATTTTGCAGATTTTGACATGTTTCTATCTGTCCTGGCCTTCTTCCTTTTTCTGACCGCAATTCCCAACCATGCCTACCGCCCCATGTCTGTCTCCCCCAAACAAATAAGAGTGCCACAGTCACGAGACCATTCTGGAGTAGCCTAGGTTGTATTAATTATTTAAATAATTCATTATCAAATGTCAGGGATTTATTAGAAATGTAAATAATTTGTGGCATGTCTGATGGACACCACAAAGACAATTCAAGCACATCTCTCCTGCAATATTATTTCAACCTTTCCCTAACCTCTGCACCCAGGCCCAAGCCTATTTTTCCTTCCACCTTCCCCATGGCCCCCACCTGCTTCCAGGTGCTTCCTCTCTCTGAAATGCCAGTGTCACCAAGTCACTCTCTTGTGGCTGCTCGGCTGCCTTTAGAATAACAAGCATGATGGAGCCCCATCCCAGGAATGGGGTCTGGGGTGCATGTCCACCGCATACACCCCAAGCTCCCACCAGCCCAGATTCCCCTAAATACACTCTATTGTCTAACAGCCTCGATTTCCCCCATAGCTGTTGATTCTGCCTGAAATACCACTTCCTCTGCCTTCAGTCTTCCCAATCCTCTCCCTGCCCCCAGCTTTTGTTGCTAATTTATGTAGTGTTAGCGCACCTGGGCTCTCACGTCAAACTGCTCAGGTTCAAAAGCCCACTTCTACCTCTGCTGGACCTTGAGCAAGACCCTTCATCTCTCTTTGTCTTAGTGTCCTTACCTATAAAACTGAGATAATGATGGGCTAATAAAATGTCAATCTAATTAATGATTAATTGATTATGAATAATAATAGCAGCACGTATTCCTAGGAAAGTGATAAGGATTTGATTAGCTAAAGCCATTAAGTGCTTGAAGCAATGGCTGGTACTAGGGATAACCCTACTAACAACTCCTGTCTGGCTTGATCTCCTCTGAGACAGCCCCCTCACTCCTCCAGACTCCCTCCAGCACTTGCCTCACTGTACTGTGGTGGTTTGCTTAGTGTTACACAGTGGGTTGCCTCTGCCGGGTGATTTCTTTGTCATTAGCCCTGTGCCCATAGCAGCTCATATTACAGTGAAAACATATTGGAGTTCAACCAAACCAGTATTTTTCAACACCCACTGCACATTAGAATCGCCTGGGGAGCTTTTAATATGCTGCTTGGGCCCCAAGCCAGACCAATTACATCAGGATCTCAGAGGATGGAGCACAGACCTCAGTATTTTCTAAAACCTTCCCTCGGTGATGAGGAACCACTGAGCTAAACCCAGGTTTAAATCTCAACTGTTCCACTTCCTAGTTCTAGGACTCTGGGCAAGTTATTGGAGCCCCCAAAGTCTATGACCACGTCTGCAAGATGTGAATGAAAATGTCTAATTGTAATAGTGACCTGAGTGGCTCAGGCAGTTAAGCGTCTGACTCGAGATTTCCACTCCGGTCAAGATCAAACCCTGTGTCAGGCTCTGAGCTCAGCAGGGAGTCTGCTTGAGATTCTCTCTCTCCCTCTCCCTCTGCCCCTCCCCCTGCTCATGCATGCTCTCTCTCTTTCTCAAATAAATAAATAAAATCCTTCAAAAAAAAATAGCGACATTCAGAGTGTGTCCCCACCACTCCCATCCCCTTCACCAATCAGACCTCCGCACACAGAGGTCAGGATATTTCTTTTCCTACCTGCTACCCTGACAGGTTATCAAAAATGCCTTGGGGGACGCCTGGGTGGCTCAGTTGGTTAAGCAGCGGCCTTCCCAGCATCCTGGGATCAAGTCCTGCATCGGGCTCCTTGCTCGGCAGGGAGCCTGCTTCTCCCTCTGCCTCTGCCTGCCACTCTGTCTGCCTGTGCTCTCTCTCTCTCTCTAACAAATAAATAAATAAAATCTTAAAAAAAAAAAAAATGCCTTGGGTCCCTCCATCGAAGGTGGAATCTATTGGGCAGTCCTTTCCTACAGATAGAGCCAAGTACTCCATATTCTAGTAACCACGACCTCCCCTACCCTCTTCCAATACAGGGGCCATGCTGGTTTCCTACTGTCTCCATTCTCACAGCCCTTCAGTACCCTTTGTTGACTCTCATAAATCTGCCCACACTTTTATAAATAATTACTTTATTAAAATTTCCCAAAAACCTATTTGAGTGTACTGTCTGTAATGCTGCCTGATTATAATAGGAGACAAAAGCCCTAAAGAGGAGAGAGGGAAAAACAAAAAAACAAAAACAGGGATGCCTGGGTGGCTCAGTTGGTTAGACAGCTGCCTTCAGCTCGGGTCGTGATCCCGGCATCCTGGGATCAAGTCCTGCATCGAGCTCCTTGCTCGGCAGGGAGCCTGCTTCTCCCTCTGCCTCTGCCTCTGCCACTACTATGCCTGCCTGTGCTCTCTCTCTCTCTGACAAATAAATAAATAAAATCTTTAAAAACAAACAAACAAAAACAGAAAAAGAACTAGTATATATGGTTACATTTTAGAAAAGTAGAAACAAACAAAAACAAAAACAGGAAAACCTCCTAAATCCTATATTTACTTGCCAAATACTCTTATGGCAGCTAAAAAGCTTGAAAAGCACTTTGCGTATCTATAGTTCACATATGGGGGAAAAAAACAACAAACAAGATTGTACTCCAAGTTTCTCTGATACTCTGTGTCAGACCCTTTTTTTTCCTACTTCATTATATCCTTTCCTTTCCAGTTTCTTATTCTTTTCATATTGAGAGAAGTCATCTAACAAGATTGCAGTAAAGATTTCAATGAGATCCTCCATGAAAAATGTACCTTGAGGGAAATGGGGTAATGGAATGTTCTAGGGCTCTGGTCCCAAAGTAGACACAAATGTGAAACCCCCTCCTGGTTCTGTAACTAGGACAAGTTGCTTATTGCCTCTAAAAATGGGGTCTGAATTCTTATTTCATGGGTTGTTACAAGATGCTACATCATGATAATTATAATAGTTAATATTTTTGAGTGCCTTTATATGTAAGGCAATGTGATTAGGACTTTATGTATGTTGTTTACTTCGCACAAAAGCCCTATGAAGTAAGGGCTATTTTTAAAGATTTTTTTTTTAATTTATTTATTAGAGAGAGAGCTCAGGCAGACAGAGAGGTAGACAGAGGCAGAGGGAGAAGCAGGCTCCCTGCCGAGCAAGGAGCCCGATGTGGGACTCGATCCCAGGATTGCTGGGATCATGACCTGAGCCGAAGGCAGCCGCTTAACCAACTGAGCCACCCAGGCGTCCCAGGGCTACTTTTAGTCGTTAAACGAGGAAACTGAAAACCAGGGAGGTTAAGCAATTTGTCTGGGGGCAAACAGCTAGTGAATAATAGCATTAGGCAATAACATATGATGTAAGTTGCCTAGAGTGCACATTAGGTACATAGTAATGATATCCTCTGATATTTTGATAATGATTAATTTTACTCTCCAAGAAAAAAAAAAAACTAAAACAAATAAAAATTTAAAATGAGTTCAGGATAATCTAGTGAAGTTTCTAAGCTAAGTAGTTATGGCACTTTTTCTTATCCCAAATAGTCTGGAACTAAAAACTCTAGTGAGCTTAATGTCTCACTCCTGTGAGTTTTCCCAAGAAAACTATATCCGCAGAAAGATGTATACAAGAATATTCATAACGGCCTTATTCTTAATAGCCCCAAACTAGAAACTTACTGAATGCCCATCAACACAAAAACAGAAAAATGAATTACAGCACTTGCGTGCCGTGGATACTAGTCAGGGATAAAACAAAATGAACTATGGATATACAATAATATGGATGGGGCTCAACATATTATACTTAAGAGAAAAGACAGAACATGTACCTCCTTGCTCCCATCCAACAAGAGACAGTGAGGGGCTACTGTCACGGTCTTAGAAACAGAGAACTTTCCTAGAAGTAACACTCTCTGCATGTCTTTGGCCAGAATTGGGTCACCTGTCTATTCGTGAACCCGGTTCACCCAGTTCACCTGGTTGGGAGGACTGACTTATTTTTGTAGCAGTCAGGCACTGCGCTGAACTAATAATCCCCCAGAGGCCCTGCGGCTACTCAAAGGTTAAGATCGTCTTTTGGAGAAACAACCGTAATACCCACTAGGGAACGGGGAAGGTGGAAACTGAGCAGGAGGGTTAGCCCAGGTGGGGGAGAACAGTCACAGGCTGAGGAATTTGAGTTTAACATATTAATAGGGAGCAAGAAAGTGACCTAGGGGAAATTAGGATTGTAGCTTTGAGATGAAGTCATCCTTTCTAAGCCTCGTTCTGCCACATGTTAATTGCAGGAGCTTTGACTGCTAAATCCCTTAACACCGCAGAGCCATCATCCCTTATCAGTGAAGTGAGAATAACAATGAGCAATTTCAAATATTTTGTTATGAGAATTGCAGCAAAAATGATATTCTTTATCACTCATTCAAACTCTATCAAGAACTGGTTAAACAGCTGCAGTAAGATGTAATAATATAATTTTTTTAAAAAAAGAATAAATTATGCAAAGAACATGAGCCCTCTCAGTAACCGCTGCTAAGCTCCTTGCTTTTTGACATTCTTCTCTGAAAGTCATTTCTGGCTGGGCAGTTCTACCCATACTAAACTGAAAGCCAGCAATCTAGTTTTTCCGCATCCTTGAAAGGGACAATGTCCTCATGCCTTCATTCACTCAACAAACACATTGTGGGGGAGTCTGAAAGAGTGTTCTGTCATCACTTAATTGTTCTTCTTGCTTTTGCAGTGTGACTGGATTTAGTTATCCAGACAACCTGGCCCCCAGCCTCATAACGAGCAGCGTGCCGAACAGACCAGCACCCACCTTGGTCCCTCTCCTTTTCCTAGAGGACTGAGGAAGTCTCCTTTAGGACCATGGGAACTGGAAGGAATCACATCTGTTCTTTGCTATTTTCAGAATCTCTTTTGAAAAAAAAAAAAAAATTGAATGAATAGCAAACTTCTGCAGTTTTCCTTAGGACACTATGCCCTTCCAGAGTTGAGATTGTAATTAAACAGAATCTAGCTATTTCTTTTGGATGCTTGCAAAGTTCATTGATATTCAGGACTTAGATATATTTCTTTACAATATAATGGAGTGAAGCAAATCAGCCTGAAGAGAATGAACAGCTAACAAAGCAATAGCTGCAAATGACCAATAAACATACAAAAAATTCCCAGGTCCCTCGTGATTGAGGAAATCCAAACTAAAAGAATAATGAAGCATCTTTTGTCACCCAAGTAAATTTACAAAGATGAAAATGAATGGCAATAGCATTACCAGTCTACGTGAGGGAACTTTCAAACAGAAGGAGGTCTTTGCAATTTTCTATTTTCACAAGTACAGCGTTTTGCTAGAGCTATAACATTGGGACAAACTTTTTGGAAGGGAAGTTGGCAGTAAGCATCAAAATTTTAAATATGCATACCCTTTCTCCCAGCAATTCCATTTCCAGAACCATACAATAAGGAAATAACTCAGAGATGTAAGTATATCTCTGTATATACACATTCATTGCAATGTTATTTATAAGTGAAAAAAATTACAAACAATGCAAATGTCCAACAGTAAAGAATTTTAATAATTTGTAGTTATTAAAAGTCATGTGGTAAAAGAGTATTTTATAATAATATTGAGAAATTTATACAATATAACAAAGTTTTCTTTAAGCCATAAAATTGTGTATACTATGATCCTTCTAAAAAACATGTATGTGTTTCTAAGGAGGAGAGCATAATGGTGGGACATCTGCAAAATAGTAACCCTGACTATCCTACAGGATTAGAATTATGGGGATTTTTCTTCTTTAACTTTTTCTGCATGTTTTTCAAGTTTTCTGCTATGAATATTTATTTTCTAATAATGGAAATGCTGAAGAAAATTGTTTTTAGAAGCATCTTCTGATTCTTATGACTTCTGTCGAATTGTCCCTTACCTTCATCCAAAAGCACAATATAAAATAAGGTTTAAAATAAGACAACACCATATTTTTAAGTTACATCTTATGATATATTAGGGCAAGTTCCAATTCTTACTACTGCTGCAACCCTCTGCTTTAATCCTTTCAAATTTAAGCCGGTCTAACTAGATATAGCTGGTCTTCCTATCTCAAGACTCAACTGTAACCTCAAATCCATAGTCCTCACTGCCACCAACATTATCTTCTTCCTCAAATAGATCATTTGCAGGGGCACCTGGGTGGCTCAGTCAGTTAAGCGGCCAACTCTTGGTTTCAGCTCAGGTCATGATCTCAGGGTTGTGGGATCGAGCCCCACATGGAGCCCCACATTGGGTGCCACACTCAGAATGGAGTGTGCTTGAGATTCTCTCTCCATCTCTCCCCCTGCCCCCATAAATAAATAAATATTTTTTAAATTTTACATAAGTTATTTGCTTGTTCTTTACAATGGGTAATATATGCACCTAGTACAAAAACCCAAAATATAAAGCAGGTAGCTATGCATATAATATATATATACATATATATATATGTGATATATATATGTGTGTGTATGTGTGTATACACACAATATATATATTTATATTGTTTACATATACATTTATATTTATATATATTGTTTTCTTACCTTTGATAAAAAATAGTAACTCATGCTTTTTATTACCCAGATATAGTCTCCTATTAGGTTGATGCAATTGTCCATCTTTATTTTCCCAATTTTCTGTTTCACTTTGTTTTTTTTTTTTTTCTAAAGATTTTATTTATTTATTTATTTATTTGGCAGAGAGGCAGGCAGGGACAGAGAGATAGGGGGGAAGCAGCCTCCCGGCTGAGCAGAGAGCCTGATGCGGGGCTCGATCCCAGGACCCTGGGATCATAACCTGAGCCGAAAGCAGAGGGTTTAACCCACTGAGCCACCCAGGCGCCCCATGTTTCACTTTGTTTTAGATACGTTTCCTTCAGACAGCCGGTAGTCAGGTTTTGTATAGCCATTCAATCAGTCTTTTTATTGCTGTGATTAGGTGAGGCTAACCCACTGACATTTATGAATGGGAGCCATAGGTGTGGTCTTGGTTCTGTCCAAATAGTTTGCTATATTACTAATTTTTTCACTGCCTCTGAAAACATTCTCATTCTATAGGCTGTAATTCCTTTAGTTTTAGTATATGTGTTGTCTTAGTAGTTGGAAAACTCCATGTTTTTGTTGTAATGGGCACATCCATAGCTATAATTTCGCTTTTTTTCATTGTTTTGTATTTTTCTATTCTTTCTTTTTATAGTAGCTAAGAAATGAACATGGGACAAAACTCAAAACCTATGGGGCACCTGGTGGCTCAGTTGTTAAGCGTCTGCCTTCAGCTCAGGTCATGATCCCAGGGTCCTGGGATTGAGCCCCACATTGGGCTCCCTGCTCGGGGGGAAGCCTGCTTCTCCCTCTACCGCTCCCCCAGCTTGTGTTCTCTCTCTCACTGTGTCTCTCTCTGTCAAATAAGTAAATAAAATCTTTAAAAATAAATAAATAAAAATAAAATAAATAAAAAGCTATGAAAGAGTGTACAGTAAAAAATGTCTCCTTCTGCTGTCTTCCCAGCACCCATTTCTTAATCCTAGAGGCAAGTATTGTTACAGGTTACTCATTGGTCTTTAGACAGTGTCAGTTACTCCCATATGAGCAATAATAAAGTTAGTGGACTTCTTTTTTCTTCCACACCCCCACCGTCGCCTTGTTTGCTAACTAAAATCTCTCTTAGTGTTTATCCTTATCCTTTCAATATATTTTATATGTATCGACATGCCAGATTTCAATGATTTCTTGTGCCTCTAATATCAAGAGGTGCAATTCCAGTACTGAGATCACCTCCTACCCTCTTACTACTTCACCATCCCAAATTTCGCTAGTTGCATTATTTCTGCATAGTCAGAGTTTATAGTCTGTATTTTTCACTCCTCAATCATTACACCAGATCTATACTACTCATAATCCTCTGAGTAGGATTCACATTCATGCTGTTATTTTTCCAGTGAGCTTCTGCTGGGCTGAAGTTTGTTCTAGAGTAGTTTCTTGGAGAAAAGCTCATTGAAGCTAAAGTTCTTACTTTCTTGATTATTCAAAAGATTTGTCTGTTGCTTGTATGTTTAAAAAACTGTAACTAAACTAGGTTTCAAAAAATGCTTGAGTCCCACTTTTCTTTCTCTAGGGCTTTTGTGAGCAGAGCTCCATTGTTTTCTAACATGGAATGTTCTGTAGAACAGAGGCCGGTCTGATCTTTTCCCCCTTACAGGTGGTGTAAGTCCTCCCTCCCCCACCCAAAACATGCCAAAGAATCTTGCTTCATCTTTGTCGACCGGTAGCCCTACCAGAGTGCGTACTGCTGTTGATTAGTCTATGTCAAATTTTTCTTAGATAAATGGGTCCTTTCAAACCACAGATTCGGGTCTTCTACTACTACTAAATAATTAAATATCTGGAATGTTTTGTTTCTTTTCTGTGACAACTGTGAACATTCAAATCCTCTTTTAGTCCTGGAGATGTTTCTTGTTTTTTTTTTTTAAGATTTCATTTATTTATTTGACAGACAGAGATCACAAGTAGGCAGAGGCAGGCAGGGAGAGAGGAGGGAAGCAGGCTCCCCATTGAGCAGAGAGCCCAATGCAGGGCTCCATCCCAGGACCCTGAGATCATGACCTGAGTTGGAGGCAGAGGCTCAACCCACTGAGCCACCCGGGCGTCCCCTGGAGATGTTTCTTAAACATACCTTTAAATATTTCCTGGGTCCCTGATTTCAGTTCTCTTTTTCACATAACCACTTATGCATTATGTTAGCTACCCTTGGTCTTCCATTGCTCTCAATTTCTTTCTAAGCCTTCTTAAGTTTGCTCATTTATATTACATTTTGTTTGCTTTTCTCAGTGTTATCCATATGCTACTTTGAGCAACTTTAATGATGCTTTTATTTCTATAATAGTAAAAATTTATTTTCCTCTTCTTCTCTGAAGTCTGTTAGTTTATGTTTCATCTCCTTCTGTTGCCCTGCTATATTTTTCCCGAATTTTGTATATTTCTTCTCTGAGCTCTTGTTTAATAGACACCGTCAAATGAAGCACTGCCTCGCTGTGATTTTTAGTTGTATAATGGTGCCCATGTTTGGCCACAATTTTCAACTGCTCTGAGGTAATCCTTTCCTGATGAGTATTTTTTTGTCTGCCATTTGCCTACCCTCTTTCCTCATTCTTCTTTCAGGATCCTTGTATAATTACGATTATAATTTGTTACAGTTCATTATAGGTTGCCAATTA
>ML110975.1:0-68353 GCA_003697995.1 Taxidea taxus jeffersonii | reverse complement strand
AAGTTACTGATGCTTGGTATTAGTCATTGTTGGATAATCAGTTGTTTTTATACCATCGAATTGCAGAAATTTCATAAAAGAGGGATGAAATTTCTAGAGTATTGGCTTTACGGTTAGGTTCGTCTGGCATAGGATTTTTGTGCCAGTGAGGTGTTTCACTTATTTGTTGTCTTGTTGTCATTTGTTTTGCTTTGGGTTTGGGTTTTTTGGTGTCTACTTATCCACAGGCAATCCAGACTGCCAACTCCTGTGCTACCCATAATAGAGTCTCTCTACAGCTCCTTATGGGCAAACTGCTCCTGGCAAATGTGGCAGGTCTATGTGTTTCCCTTTGTTAGCTATCCTTGGCTTCATCTTTGTAGACCAGTAACCCTATCAGAGTGTGTACTGCCGATTTAGCTGTGGTTGGTTTTGCCCTGAGAACATTCTGGGAGCTTTGCCCTCCAGGTGCTCTGTCTCTTGACACCTAAGCCCATGTTTTACCCGCCCTGAATCCAGCCACCCTACCTTACCTACCTATCTTCTGCTTCGGCATTACAGCTGTCTCCCTGGCTATTCAAATACGGAGTTTTCTTCTCTGTTTATTTTTATTTTCAGATATTTTTAGAGAAGAGACTGGAGAAAAACTCTCCTCCTGTGCCATTTTAAACACAGATATCTCATTTTCTTTATAAAACACAGAATGATTGTTGATTTTTTTTAATTATTGCATAAAGATAAAGTAAAACCTTGCATATCCCCAGTGTTTCATAATTGGGCCCCAGCCTGCTTCTAGATCTCATCTTTGCTGCTTCCTCACGGTACTTCTGTACTGGCCACAAGACAGTTTTATATATCCACCATGGAAAACATGTTTTATTTTCTTGAAATTCATAACATATATAAATTTTATAAATAGAGGACATAGAACAATCAGAGGCCAGCCTGATCTTTTCCCCCTTATAGGTGGCTCAAGTCCTCCCTTCCTTCATCCGCCCCCACAAAATGCCAAAGATTCTTGCTTCATCTTTGTAGATCAGTAACCTTACAAGATGTGTACTGCTGTTGATTACTCTAAGTCAAATTTTATAAAAAAGGATGGTAGTTGGATTTGATATACAGTATCAAGATAAAAACAGGATTTAGATGTAAAGAGAAAACACTTATTAAAAGGTGACCAGAACTGTTACAGAGAGAATATTTGACAAAACAAAACCAGGTTCTCCCCTGAAGACATTAGAATGTATAAATCAAGAAGTCCTAGATTTTGCATAAAAAAAATAGTTTCTCCCTTTCTCCAATTCCTTTATCAATCTGAGATCCTTGTTTCTATAAAAGAAGCTGTTTTTATTGAATTATACATATAGGTAAGTGAGTAAATCATAAGTTTGCAGCTCGATGAGTTATCACAAAATGAATGCACATTTGTAATCCCCACCCATATCAAGAAACAGAGCATGACTGGCCCCCCAGAAGCCCCACATGGGCCCCTTTCCAGCCAGTGCTGTCTCTTCCACCAGAGAGGTCTCCAATATCCTAAACCGCTAATCATACAATGTGCTTTGGGTTGGTTTTTTTTTGTTTTGTTTTGTTTTACTTAGCATTATGATTGACATTTATCCATGTATTTGTTTAAAGAAGTGTTTTTTTCATTTTCTGTCTGTATAGCATTCTATTGTGTGAATATATCACGACTGATTGATCCATTCTACCATTGATGTTACCAGTTCAGGAGTACAAAGATGCTGCTAATATACATGATTTTACGTGTCTTTGGGTGAACATATACACACATTTCCGTTGTGCATACCTGAGAGCGAGCTGCTGAGTAACAGGCTCTACATGCCCAGCGTTGAGTGGACACAACTCCATTCTTCCAAGTTGCAGCAAGTACAAGACTCTTCTGGAAGGAGTTTTATGTTCAGGGTGAATTTGCATCAGGAGCTTATATATTAATTACTCTGGGGCCATAACAAGCCACACCAGAATGCAATGGCTTAAAACAACTCTTTTGCTGTGATTCATGTAGGTTTGTCATTTCAAAGGCTAAGCCAATCAGGTTTTCTGCGAAGGTCATTCATGTGGCTAGAGTTATACAGTGGCACTATTTGGGTCAGATGGGATGAAATGTCCTCACTTAGGTCTTGGCTGAGCAACAAATCTTTAGGAGACAAACTTGGACTTTTCACATTGGGCAACATTCCAAAAACACAAGAGCTGAAGCTGTAATACCACCCAGGCCCTAGGCTAGGAAACCATATGCCCTTACTTCCGCTGCATCCTATAAGTCAAAGCCCAGGATAAGACCAATCCACATTTAAGAGCAAAATAATAAACTCCACTTCTTGATGGGAAAGCCAGTAAAATATTATGCCCATTATTTTACCCCGAGCTACTATTATCTTCCACCTGAATGCATTATGTATTTTCCTCTCTCATGCAAAACGCACTCACCCAGCCCCTGGAACCACATGTCTCGTCCAACTGAAACATCATCCTCAAAGTGTAAGATCTCACCATCTGCTTCGGATCCAAACGAGTCTCCCTGGGTACCTAACCTCAGGCGCAGCTTCTCGAAGTCTGGATAACTACATCGATTAAAAAGACAACTTTTCTGCCCCTCCCCCAAACCTGAAATATTAGGAAAGCAGGATAACCAGAGTAGATATTCCTAATCAAGAGGGGAGAGTGGGAGAGGCATAGAAGTCTCTGTTTCATGGCAATTTTGAGATGCAGGCACCAGGAGGGAATGTTTCTTGATTGGGGTCCATTGCTGTTCCCTGTGTATTGAAGCATCCAGTCCATTTATTTCTCTTGGAGACTCTTAGCTCTACATCCTGGGGTCTTGGCTTGGTCTTCTGAAACAACTTCTCTTTTCCATCAGAAATGGCCCATTTTGCAACTGAGTAGCTTTCTCAGTCTGTCTCTGTCCCCTTTAGACTAAACTGGCAATGCCTCTGCCGGCAACATTCTCTTTAAAAGTTTTTGGGTTTTCTGTGACTCTGATACAGGTCTACTCAATGGGGGCAAAAGTCACATTTACAATTCTTTTTGAGAAAGTCTCTTTCTCTTTGGGGTCCTAAGTCAGGCAATGGTGAGACAATCCTCTTTGGTCTATTGAGAGAATCTAGCTGGCTGGCACTGCCTTCAGTCTTCTAGTGATCTTGAGTAGGACAATTGTGCACTTAATTTGGACCTTGACCCCAGGCCTCATTGCATTTTGAGAGTCTTTTATTGTCTATTTTCTTCTGTTGTCTATTTTATTGTCTAAGTTTATTTTCCAGCCCAGCAATTCTTGGACCCTTTATATTGTCTCTAAATTTTGCTGGCAAATTAAATAGTTTGCATTTTGACCCCATCTGTGTCTTCCTCTACTTTATCATATGCATTTAGGTCCAACAAACTGATACTTTCAACATTATGCCTCATGAGTTCTTAAGCCAAATCCAGAAGTTTATTAGCAGCAGGTCCCATCTTCCAAGTTCTTACAGACAACAGTTGGGCAAATTGTGACACACTATATAATGCCACCTGCCATTCACCCAGATTTCGCCAGAGGAGTTTCCTCCCGGCTTTTCCAGTCTCCATGATGCTTTGCACACATCCAGCCTTTACCGACAGTTTTTTCACCACTGTCGGATCTTCCTCTGGGACAGGATCATCTATTCAGCTGGCAGCCATCTATTCAGCAGGTCATATCTCCCTGGACACAAGGAGCAGGCTCGGTTGCTGCTCGCTCTAAAAGTGGCAGGTTCGTAAATGAAATATTCAAAAGGGGGAGGACGCCTGAGTGGCTCCTGCAGTTAAGCACCCAACTCTTGATTTTGGCTCAGGTCATGATCCCAGGGTCATAGGATCGAGCACCGAGTCCCGCTTGAGATTTTCTCCCTCCTTCTCACTATGCCCTTCCCCCCCGACTCGCTCGCACACTCTCTCTCATTCCCCTTTCAAATAAATAAATAAAATCTTAAAAAAAAAAAAAAGAGTGGCGGGTTTCCCAAGCTCTGTGTTTCTCAGCTGCATCTGAAACCCACAGTGTAGAAAGCATTCATCTGGGCCATACCACACTGACCCCAGAACATACAGGAGACGAAAACGAAAGCCAATGTGCTGATACTCGAGCGTCTTGCTTGGCCATGAGTAGAAAATGTTCATCTCAGCTCCAGCAATCTGTGTGTATTGACGGGAACAGTGACAGGTTCATGCTTGGCTTGTAAATAGGGAAGGATCGAGTCCCAGACTGTACAGTCTCTGTCTCCAAAAGGCGTTCTCAGTTTAACTTTCAATACATCTTCTCT
The DNA here is from genome assembly GCA_003697995.1 of Taxidea taxus jeffersonii. Lineage (NCBI taxonomy): Eukaryota > Metazoa > Chordata > Mammalia > Carnivora > Mustelidae > Taxidea > Taxidea taxus. The sequence continues at coordinate 64,076 of ML110975.1, read as the reverse complement.
CAACACTACTGAAGTCTGGCCATGACCTGCAAAATATTTTAGTTTCCAAAGATAAAATTGGAGGCAGCATTTTTTTTTCCAAATTCAGGATTATGTCAGAATTCAGTGATTGAAGCAAATCATACTGATGACTCTGTGCTCGCGTCACTGTGTGTCTCCAGAGCTGACCTGGACTCGATCAAGTGAAATATTACAGCACTGTTGAAAATTGTGTATTCTTGGGGTGTCCGGGTGGCTCAGTTAGTGAAACCTCCAACTCTTGATCTCAGTTCAGGTGTCGATCTCACGGTTGGGAGTTCAAGTCCTGAGTTGGGTTCTAAGCTGGGTATGCAACCTATTTTAAAAGATTTTTTTTTTTTTCCGGGACGCCTGGGTGGCTCAGTGGGTTAAGCCGCTGCCTTTAGCTCGGGTCATGATCCCAGAATCCTGGGATCGAGTCCCACATTGGGCTCTCTGCTCGGCGGGGAGCCTGCTTCTCCCCTCCCCTCTCTGCCTGCCTCTCTGCCTACTTGTGTGATCTCTGTCTGTCAAATAAATAAATAAAATCTTTAAAAAAAATAAAATAAAAAATAAAAAGATTTTTTTTTAAAGATTTTATTTATTTATTTGATAGACAGAGATCACAAGTAGGCAGAGAGGCAGAGAGAGAGAGGAGGAAGCAGGCTGTCTGCAGAGCAGAGAGCCCGATGCAGGGCTCCATCCCTAGACCCTAGGGTCATGACCCGAGCCAAAGGCAGAGGCTCTAACCCACTGAGCCATCCAGGCGCCCCTAAAAAGATTTTTTTTAATTTAAAGACAATTTTAAAAAGAGGGGACACCTGGGTAGCTCAATCAGTTAAGCATCTGTCTTCAGCTTGGGTCATGATCTCAGAGTTCTGGGATCGAGTCCCACGTCAGGCTCCCTGCTTAGTGGGGAGTCGGGTTCTCCCCTTCTCTCTGCCTCTGCCCCAGATTTGTGCTTGCTTTCGTGCTCTCTCTCTCTCAAACAAATAAATTAAATAAAATATTTAAAAACGTTTTTTTAAGAAAATTGTGAATCTAGTCAAGAAAATTTTATCTTTTGGGCCACGTGTCAATCTAGCGACAAAAAAAAATGCGAACAACTGGCCAACTTCACTGGTTTACACAATTTCTAGATAAACATTGTAATTTTTTAACTCGGTGGTTCCCAAATATGTCTGTCTCGCAGACTTACAAGTCAAAGGAAGAACAGGGATATTAGAAGGGGAAGAAAGGATAAGTAACACTCATACAAGAAAGACAATACTGTAGGATCTCACTTACATGTGGAATTTTTAACAGTCGAAGTCACAGAAAGGTCATTGGTGGTGCCAGGGGCAGGGGGATGGAGGGAACGGGGAGACATTGGTCAAAGGATATGAACTTCCATTTACAAGATGAGTAAGTTCTAGCGGTATAACGTACAGCATGGTGACTACAATCAACGATGCCATACGGCATACTTGAAGGTTGCCAGGAGCAGACCTTAAATGTTTTCATCACAAGAAATAAAATGTGAACTATGTGAGCTGACAGATGTGTTGACTAACCTTCCTGAGGTAATCACCTCACAATATATGTGTATATCAAATCGCACTGCACACCTTAAGCTTACACAACATTATATGCCAATTATACCTCAAGAACCCTGGAAAAAAGATTCGTACCATATGCCAAAGAACTGCAAAAAATACTTTTGCTGATGTTTCGGTAAAATCTTGTTGTAACTGTTGTGGTATTAATTTTCTAAGAAATACTACAGCTGAGTGCCGAGGAACACAGGCTCTGAGAAAAGACCGCCTGTGTCACAGCTTAGCTTGCTGGTAATTACCTGAAACAAGAACTAAGTTACCTTCTCTATGTCTTTGTCTCCTCATCTGTAAAATGGGAATATTGGCTCCTATTTGATTGGGTTTTGTGTTATTTGAGTTCAGATGGTTAGCACACGTAAAGGGCTTGTAAAAGGGCTGTTTCGTTTCAATAAATAGTATCTACATCAAAGCTAGTAGGCAGGTGAAGAGCTTGAGAGAAAGATGTTATAATGTGCACAAGCAAGAACGGCCATTTGTGGTACACTCTGCAAATGCCAAAAAACCAGGATGAAGAACTAACATACCTGAATCCCTGAATTTCCTGATAACTAAGAAACTAACTCCAGAAACATTTCTTTCCTTTTCTTTTGCTCCATCAGCTTTCTAACAAATAGGAATTTTACTTTTTTGATCTTGGATTTCTAGCTTCTGGAACTATGAGACAATATGTTTCTGTCATCCAAGCTGCCCAGTCTGTATGGCCAGTGGTACTCTGTGATGGCAGCTCTAGAAAACAGGTACGAGATATTAGGGCAAAAGTTTCTTTCCTTTCTGTCTTTTTCTTTTCTGATCAAAATAAGACACTGTACCAAAGTGCTTATAATGACAGGAAACACCCTCCTGCCCCATCCTTCCCCTCTGTTGCACCTGGAAGAGTTATTTATTTGTTCGTTTGTTTGTTTATTTTGAGATCTTATTTATTTATTTGAGATAGAGCTAGAGCACAAGTGGGGGGAGGAGCAAAGAGAGAGGGGGAAGCAGACTCCCCACTGAGCAGGGAGCCCGATGCAGAGGCTCAATCCCAAGACCCTGGGAACATGACCCGAGCCAACGGCAAATGCCCAACCAACTGAGCCACCCAGGCGTCCCTGGAAGAACCTTTTAAAAGACCCTTACATTGCCACTTCTTCAAAGCCCTTCCCAATTTCCTGGAAATAAGCCACTGGGTTTCTAATTTTTGATCAAGTTATTCTGATATGAACACTCCCCTTTGCAGCACATGAAACTCCTATGCCATGCCTCTGTGTCACAGATTTTTTTCCTGTGTTTGAACTACTCCAAGTCAGTCTCCTTTGGGAAGAGGTTTGTTTTTTTGGAAGCCTGTTTCATGCAGAACGTGATATAGCCAAGTGAAAATAGCACAGGCTTCACACGCAAGCACTCCCCACTCCCTACCCTGCGTGCTACTAGCCAGGCTGCTTCCATGCCTTATTCATGGTGGCCCTATTTTAAAAACTGGATGTAGGGGACTGATAATCTCAAAATATTAAACTCTGTGCTCTTCCTTTCTTCTTTTCTTAATCACTGCATTATGAAATATGAAGCCATGACAGAGCTGTGTGTCCAGGATAGATGCCATTCTAAAGTAACCATGACCCAAGTCAGAAGAAAGAACATTGTCCTGCCCCCGTGATATTCAACATCACTAGCCACTAAGAGACTGCAAACTAGGACTGCGATCTATCACCACACCCCCTACCAAAACCGCTTGAATTCAAAATAACGGCAATACCAAATGCTGGCAAGGATGCAGAGAAACTGGATTCCCACACATTGCTGTGGGAATGCAAAATGGCAGAGCCACTTTGGAAAACACTTTGGTTGTTCCTTATAAAACTAAACATACAATCACCATGCAAGCCAACAATTGCACCTCTGAGCATTATCTCAGAGAAGGGGAAAACATGTCCCCACAAAAACCTGTACACAGGGGGTGCCTGGGTGGCTCAGTGGGTTAAAGCCTCTGCCTTCGGCTCAGGTCATGATTCCAGGGTCCTGGGATCGAGCCCCACATCTGGCTCTCTGCTCAGCAGGGAGCCTGCTTCCTCCTCTCTCTGCCTGCCTCTCTGCCTACTTGTGATCTCTGCCTGTGAAATAAATAAATAAAATCTTTTTTTTTAAAAAAACCTGTACACAAATGTTTATAGCAGGTTTCTCCGTAATAGCAAAAAAATTGGAAACAACCAAAATGTCCTAGAACAGGTGACTGGCTGACCAAACAGGGATAGAGCCATAAAGTGAAATATTACTGATCAACAAAAAGGAACAAACTACTAATAAATAAGAACATCAGTGGGAGTGCATCCCAAGAGCATTATGTTGATTGAAAAAAAATCTCAAAAAACCATATATGGTACAATTCCATCTATGTAACACTCTCAGAATGATGAAATTGTAGAGAAGGAAAATAGACTCGTGGTTGCTGGGGATGGATGGGGGGGACAGGATGTGGGTGGTGACTAGGAAGAGATAGAACAAGGGAGATCTTTGTGGGGGCAGATCAGTTCTGGATGGTGTTGGCGGAGGTGGAAACTGGAAACTACACATGTGATACAATGCTGCAGAACTATATACATAATTGTGCCAACATCAATTTGTGCTATAATTAAGTTGTAACTATTAGAAGAGACTTGGTAAAAGGTCTTCAGGACCTTCTCTACACTCTTTGCATCTTCCTGTAAATTTGCAATAATTTGGAAATGATTTTAACTTTGAAGTAGTCACCACTGAAGTCAAAAGATAGGACAGCACCTTCACTCCAGAAGTCTCCTGCCCCACACACTCCTGCCCACCCAGAACCCTCCACATTGATCCTGTGAGTGTCAGTTCTTGCTTTGTGTGATACATTTACCATCTCTATATGCTTCCCTAAAAATATACTGTATTTTTTTGCCTACTTTAAACTTGACACATTGGAAGCCATCATATGGAATCTTTTGAACTTGGCTTTTTTCACTAAACATCGTGTTTGTGGGTTTCATCCCTAACATGGGTAGCTGTAGCCCAATATTCCATCGGACGAATATGCCACAATTTATCTGCCTGTTTCATTGCAGTTGGCTTTTGGGGGATGTTTCTAGTTTGGGGGTGTTATGAGCAGTGCTGTTGTGAACACAGTTATACCCTGGTGCACATGTGAAGGCGTTTTTCTAAAGAATATACCCAGGAAAGAAAATGCTGGGTCCTGGGGTATGTTTATTTTTGCCTTTACAAAAGAATGGTCAACTATTTTCCAAAGGGCTGTACCACTCTTCACTCCTATCTGCTGTGGGATGAGTTGTTGTTGCTTTTTTTGCATACTAAAAGACAGACTTCAGCCATTCTGGTGGGTGCCATAATTGTGTCTCTTTGTAGCTGACACTTGATCTCAGAGACATTCTTCCCTTGAGCATTGGTTGATTTATTGGCCATTTGGATTTTCTCTGTTGTGAAGTATCTGCTCAAGTTTTTACCTATTTTTTTTTTTTTAGGAAGAAAATGCATTTTATTTTATTTTTACAGGAAGAGTTGATTAACATGTATTTTTTTAATTAAATTTATTTTTTTAATTTAAACACATAATGTAACCCCACCCCCCTCTCCCAACCCCCCTCAGTTTGTTTTATGCCTATTTTCTACAGTGCATCTTTTCCTTACAGATTTGTAGGAATTTTTACAAATTCTGAATACTAACATTTTGTCTGTGGTTTGTCTTTTCTCTTTTTCTTGTTTTCCTTCTCCAGACTCAGCGGAGATGACACTCCTCTTTTTCAGTCAAAGTCATCCATCACCTCAGGTGAAAAGATGATCAGTAATAGAATTATAGAGGAAAATAAACAGTTTTGGTCTCCTAAATTGATTATTTAAAACCATAGTAGCGGGGGCACCTGGGTGTCTCAGTAGGTTAGGTGTCCACTCTTGGTTTCTGTTCAGGTCATGATCTCATGGGTCATGAGATTGGACCCCACAGTGGGGAGTCTGCTTGAAACATTCTCTCCCTCTGTCCCTTCCCCCACACACTCTATCTGTAAAGTAAATAAATCTTTAAAAAATAAATAAATAAAACCATATTAGTTACACCTGTGTTCATAGCAGCATTGTTCACAAGAGCCAAAAGGTGGAAGAAACCCAAGTGTCTATTGATGGATGTGTGGATAAATAAAGCATGGTATGAACATACAGTGGAATATAATTCAGCCATAAAAAGGAAGGGAATTCTGATACATGCTACAATAAGGAGAAACCTTGAAGACGTTGTGCCCAGTGAGATAAGCTAGTCACAAAAGGACAAATACTCTATGGTTCCATTTATATGAGGTACCCAGAGACAGGAAAGAGAATTGTGGTTGTCGAGGGCTGGGGATAGGGGCTAAAGAGGTGTTAGTATTTAATGGGTATGGAGTTTCAGTTTGGAAAGATGAAAAGAGTTCTGGAGATGAATGGTGGTGATGGTTATACAAGCATGTAAATGTGTTTCATGTCACAGAAGTATACACTTAAAAATGATGAAAACTATACTTTTTTTTAAAGTTTCATTTATTTATTTGACAGACAGAGATCACAAGTAGGCAGAGAGGCAGGCAGAGAGAGAGAGGAGAAAGCAGGCTCCCCACAGAGCAGAGAGCCTGATGTGGGGCTCGATCCCAGAACCCTGGGATCATGACCTGAGCCGAAGGCAGAGGCTTTAACCTACTGAGCCACCCAGGCGCCCCAAACTGTAAATTTTATGTGTATTTTATCACAATAAAAATTATATTACTGGAATCATTTTTAAAATACTATTTTATTGGGGCGCCTGGGTGGCTCAGTGGGTTAAGCCGCTGCCTTCGGCTCGGGTCATGATCCCGGGGTCCTGGGATCAAGTCCCGCATCGGGCTCTCTGCTTAGCGGGGAGCCTGCTTCTCCCCTCCCCTCTCTGCCTGACTCTCTGCCTACTTGTGTAATCTCTGTCTGTCAAATAAATAAATAAAATCTTTAAAAAAATACTATTTTATTCATATAGAAAGAATATCTGTGCATTGAAAAAATAGACATGTAAAAATAACTAAAATTTTTACATTTCTACCAGAGACCCTCAGTATCGTCTTCTAGGTCTAAAAATGGCTATAACAGTGCCTTATAATCCATTTAAATGAGTACATGATCTCTACCTTTCTACATCAAACTTTTTCCAAATGACCTAAACACATACAATTGCTTGTTTTTAGAGAGGGTGGGCAGAGGCAGAGGGATAGAGGGAGTCTTAAGCCGGCTCCAAGCCCAGCATGGAGCCTAACTTGGGACTCGATCTCACAACCCTGAGATCATGATCTGAGCTGAAATCAAGAGTCCAACCCCTTACTGACTGAGCCACCAGGCACCCCTGTACAGTGGTTTTAAAAACAATTTTTAAAACAGTCCAAACCTGTTTTTTTTTCCTTTACTTTTTTTTGTCTCCCCCCTTTTTTAAGTCCAAAAGGAAAGCTCTGAAAAGCCACCCCCAAAGTTTATCCTTAAACAAGAGATCGGAGGACCTGAGACCACATAGGAGAGCGTGAGAAAACCAGCAATGGTTGAGAAGGCGGGGGAGTGGGTCTCCAGCTCTTGCAGGAGCAAAGCAGCCTCAGGACGGCCTGACCCTATCCAGGTGAACGCATTTAGTCCCACTGAAAGTGGGCTGGGGACATCAGCCGAAGCTAGCAACCACCGCTGCCATTCACGAGCATGGCTTGTTGCTCTGGTGAGAAGCTGCGGTGGTGTTGCTGTGTCCCCAGAGGGCCTCCCAGGCAACACTGAGCCAAGTGCCAGGTGACCCCCAGCAGCTTCCGACTTTGCACAGCCTGTCCGGGCTCGTCCAAGACCAAGAACATGTGCGTGTATTCCTGAATGCACCCTGATTCTTGAGCAAAGTGCCACCTATCTCTATGGGTGTTTTAAGGATGCAATAACACCCCCGAAAGCACCCAGAATGACATCAGTCTCCGTGCTGTGGTTGTCCATCTTCCTCCCTCTCAGTCAGGCCCATCTCTTACCCCAGTTATACACCAACTGGCAGAGTGCCAATGTCACCTGGACAAAGCATCCTATTCTCTGATAACTCAGAACCTTACAAGAAAGGAAAAAGACACACAATTAGCCACATTGTGTGAGTGTAAGCAATGAGGTGGGTTCTCCTAAACATGGCAGTCTGATGGAACACAATTCCCAACATGGACATTTCCATACTGTTTTGGGGAGGGTACAGTCACTGGAAAAAGCATAGTATCCCTACTTTGAAGATCAGCCCTCATTTAGCTGTGTAAACTCTCACTCTCTGTCATTCTGTTTTCTAAGTCTTGTTATTATGTAATTGGCCTCATGAATATCCTATTTGCCATTGCCCAGGGTGTTTTAATTAGCTTTTAATGTCCTCAGAAGTCATTAGGCCCACTCACACACACACACACACACACACAAGTCTATCTGGACTGCAAAATTTTCATTTTTATGTTTGCATTCACCAGTTGAATCTCTTCCATTACCAGGCAACAACCAACATCAGGATTTACTGAGTAAACACCAGATACATGCATTGTTATAGGCACTGAGGTGTTACAAAGGAGAAATCAGACACGGTCCCTTGACCTCTGGTGTCTGTGATCTGACCAAAAACATAAGACAGTTTAACTGTGAAATCAATAGAGCTGTGGAGGAACGGCCAACAAGGGATATCCTTGACAATTTTTACAATTCACATAGACTTCTACAAGGCCAAATTCAAAAGGAAAATATTTTATTAAATTTTTTAGGTTCTTAGCTTTATTCACATTTATCATTTCATTAAGCTTTCACTTTCATGTTTGCTTTAAGTTTTACTATGCCATATTCATTAAGTTTAAGAGATGAGAAGACCAAAGTGAAATGGGTCCAAAAGAAAAATTAGATGATGTAAGTTTTTGTGAAGGAAAGAAGCCTGCCAATGATGATGGGTTTTGGAACGGCATATAAACCATTGTTAAAATCTTTGCATTACAATATTTGCTCATTTAATCATTCAATGGAAACATGTCTTAGAGCAAGGTAGCAGATTTTATGATGCCCACTTTACATAAAAGAAAGTATACCTAAAAGGCCATTTCTCCAAAATCTCCCCCATGAGTCATAAAAGCAGAAATCAAGTGTCCTACCTCTTCGACTTTTGCAGTTCACCCTATGTTCACTCATTTCAAAACGTTGCTACTTCAATGCATTTCCAGGTTCTTTTCATAGCTGATTAGTTATGCCTACAATGGCTCAGGAAAATATCTTTATCTTATATGCCCATGTTTTCTCAAAGGATACTGGCATTCACACAGCTTCGGAGCTGGAAGTAGTCTTTGGAATCTAGTCCAATGTTCTCATTTTACAGATGAAGGCCCTGAGGCCCAGAGGTTAAGAAGCAACAAGAACAACAAGATCACAAAGACAATCAATGGTATAAAAATGATTCTACAAGAAAATGTTAAAGACCCTGAAGTTGGTTCCCCTAAACACATAATTTAATAATGACCTTTGTGTATTAGAATTATGATTCAAGATAAGGAAGTATTTTTTGTTGTTTTTTGTTACTTCTCTCTGTCATTACCAAAAGCAAAATAAGAAGGAATGAGTTTTGATTACAGTGAGCAAAAACAGTGAGGCTGAGTATAAAAAAAGAATTTCTGGCAGTCAGGATAATAAAAAACTGAGCTAGGAAACCTAGAGATACAATTTACATAATCTACAATTTACCCACTTAAAGTACACCACTGAGGGCTCCTGGGTGGCTCAGTTGGGAAGGTCTCCAATTCCTGGCTCTTGACTTCAGCTCAGGTCTTGATCTCAGGGCCGGGAGTTCAAGCCCTACGTTGGGCTCCGTGCTGGGTGTGGTGCCTACTTAAAAGATGATAGATAGATACATAGATAGAGAGATAAATAGGACAATTCAATGGTTTTAGTATGTTCATAGTTGTACAACAATAAACAGAACCCATTTTAGAACATTTTAATCAACTCAAAAAAACCCCATATGCTTTAGCTATCATTCCCTGCACCCCTATCTCCGACAGCCCTAGCCAACTGCTAATCTACTTTGTCTTTATGGATTGGCCAATCCATAAAGACATATTCTTTGAAAGAATTGAAATTGAAAGACAATTCTGAATATTAAGTGTAAATAGAATCATATAATGTGTGGTCTTCTGTGACTGTCTTCTTTCCTTAGCATAATGTTTTCAAAGTTCATTCTTGTGGCAGGTATCAGTGCTCTATTCCTATTTCCTGTCAAATAATACTCCATTGTAGGGATGAGCCACATTTTGCTTGTCCATTCATTGGTCGTTAGACATTTGGGTGGTTTCCACTTTTTGGCTTTTATGAATAATGCTGCTATGAATATTCATGTGCAAGTTCTTGTGAGGACATATGCTTTTAGTTCTCTTGGTTATATACCTAGAAGTAGAAATGCTGGGTCAAATGGTAACTCTCTATTTAGCTTTTTCAGGAACTGCCAGACTGTTTTCCATATTGGCTGCACCATTTTGCATTCCTACCAGCCGTGAAGAAGGGTTCCAGTTCCTCCACATCCTCACCAACATTGTTATTATGACTTTTTTTTTTTTAAAGATTTCATTCATTTATTCAACAGAGATCACAAGCAGGCAGAAAGGCAGGCAGAGAGAGAGAGGAAGGGAAGCAGGCTCCCCGCTGAGCAGAGAGCCCGATGTGGGGCTTGATCCTGGGATCATGACCTGAGCCGAAGGCAGCGGCTTTAACCCACTGAGCCACCCAGGCGCCCCTATGACTTTTTTATTATAGCCATTTTAGTGAGTCAAGTGGTATCTCATTGTGGTTTTGCTTTGCATTTCTTTGATGACTAATGATGTTGAACATCTTTTCATGTGCTAATGTTTACTTATATATCTTCTTTGGAGAAATGTCCATTCAGATCCCTTTCCCATAAATTTTTTATTTTTAAGATTTATTTATTTTGAGAGAGAAAGAGAGTGCATACATGTGTGCATGTGGGGGGAGGGGCAGAGGGAGAGAATCTTAAAAAGACTCCCCACTGAGCAAGGAGCCTGAGGTAGGGCTCTATCCCACAGCCCATGAGATCACAACCTGAGCCAAAACCGAGTTGGACGCTCAGCCAAGTGAGCCACCCAAGAGCCCAGAAAAATTTCTTTTTGAAAGGTTAACTGTATACTAGATTCTTAATCTCTGGGTTGCTTCACACTTAATCCTCCATTATATAAACTATATGAATCCTAATCAAAGGAATCTCATTTATTCTAGTTCTTTCTGGTTCTACGAATGTCTGTCTAAAAGAATTTTCATATCTCATGTCAGATTTTCATAGAATGGAAGCTGAAGATAAAGGTCTCCACATCCTGCAGAGATGAACTTTTGAGTAGAGATACATTTTGGGAAGGCCCTTTGAGTGGTGAGTCCTGCAAAACACGCTGTTTATATTAGGCCAAAAATTGACACAGAAGGGGCCAGTGGGCAAATAATTGCCCTTCATTTTCTATGACACTTTGAAATTATTGCCTGAGAAGACAAACCCAGTTTTTGTCTGAATTACATTATGAGGTGATCCATCTTCAACTGCAGCTGAGAGTATAGTTGAGCTGTTTCTCTATATGAGTGATGTAACATGAAATCATGTCAGGATAAGCAATTCAGCAGGGGCTCAGTGCAAACATGTTCATGAAAGGTACAGCCATGGATGGGCAGAGCCAGCCTTCTGCATCCAGACCTTTCCCTTCATCTCTATAATAATTTATCATGTTGCTTTATTTAAATGTGAACATTTCAAAAATATTTTTAAGTTTGTTTTTTTTTTAAGTCTGTAGGCTCAACAGGCCCAAAATAAGGTTCATGATGATAGGAAGGAAATAAGGATGTACCCACTTGTGAGTGGGTAGAGGTAAATTTGAAAGTTAAGAGTAAAAAATTATGACAAGTTCTGGGGCAACTGAAGGCACCACAGTTGATCACTTGAACATAACATGAGTTCATTCAAGATAGAATTGAAAATAGAATTTGAAGATAGGAGTTTTTCTTTTCTTTTCTTTTTTTTAAAAACAGAGGCCATTTATATTATCCATCACTGACATAGTCCACTCACCACCATCCCAAATAGCAGGATTAGAGGAAATGTTATGAAGGCTACATGAACAGCTTGAAGGATCTGAACTATTATTAACTGAAGAAAGGCAAAATATCTAAATGATCACTAGAAAGTTTACATTTTAAAAAGGAGAAGAAGGGGCGCCTGGGTGGCTCAGTGGGTTAAAGCCTCTGCCTTCAGCTCAGGTCATGATCTCAGGGTCCTGGGATAGAGCCCCATCAGGCTCTCTGCTCAGCAGGGAACCTGCTCCCTCCTTCTTTCTCTGCCTGCCTCTCTGCCTACTTGTGATCTCTGTCTGTCAAATAAATAAATAATCTTTAAAATAAATAAATAAATAAATAAAAAGGAGAAGAAAAACAAGTCACAAAGCTTTCTGATTACCCAAGACACTTCTGGCTCATCTGTGGCTAGACATTGAGTGGCCTAAAAGGCAAACGGGGCCATAATGCAAAACACCCACCATAGTTCTCCCCATACCTGTTTCTCTAGCCTACCTTTATCCACTGTGGTACTTCCTACTCAACTATTCTTGAACCTGTGCCTACTGATTAACAAAACAATAGATATTCCCCTGAATCCAGTCTTTGGTGTAGGTTTGTAATGCCCAAAGTTCAGCCACAGCAGCCAAGGTCAGCCAGCACCTTCCAAAGAATGAAACAACTGTCAATATCATAGGGGTTGGAGGAAGGGCTGGAATTTTTTCTTTTAATATGTTCTTCATACATCTTATAATCACCTTATAATTCAATCAGTGGTTCTTAAGCAGTGATTCTTAAGCTGGTTTTGGATTCTTGGTAGGATCTTTGAGCAAAAACCACAAGGACACCTCACTGCCATCACCCCTACCTATGAGCCAAAACATCAGAACATGTGATGGAAATGAGGACAAAGAAGCAAGGAATGGAGCTGAGGAGATTTCAGGATTTGCAGAGACCTTGAAAGTGCTTAGACATCACATGTCACCAATAAAAAATATGACCCATCCAAAAGGGTCTGAACGTGTCCTATGAAACAATTTTAAAAACCAAAAAGTTGAGTTTTAATTAAAGTTTAGCTGTAATTAATTGTCTATGAAAATTAATAAACAGAATGATGGAATGCTAGATGTAGCAAAACTAGGTCACAGAGCACCAGGACAATCTAGGCCAAACTTGGTAAGTGAATATATCATATAAGAATTTGAACTATAAACCAAACTGCCAAAACGCATTTAATAGGAAATCTCTTGTTCCCATAGAAATTTATCTTTATCTATTTTAGAAATCAGTTGCTCTTTTAGGTGTTGATTACTAGAATAGAATTGAAATCCATAGATAAGGAAACTACTCCAGTAGTTTCAAAGTGAAGTTGATGACAACATGTGTACCCAATCAACAGCATGAGTTTTATGTTCTCAAAGCTCCCTTTGCCTTCTGTGGCTTTGGGAACAAATTGGTTAACCTATAATATGTGAATGCCTGGATGGACTCTAAAGCTTGGATGGTGGGTAAATTGAAACAGTCCAACAGCATGACACTGCTTGCCTGCAGCGGGTCATAATTGCTGTCAGATGTCTCCATGGTGACCTCTCTGAGCCATGAGGCTAGAACTGTGGGATTAATGACATCCCACGACTGGAGCAACCACAGTGCCGAGAACAGCTTTGACTACTGTAAGTAATTCCCAAACCTCAAATTTAGATGAAAAAAATGTAAGAACTTAATCCATACCAAGGAACCGATTTGGGTGGTTCTGGGTGGGGAGGTCTCTCTGTGTGAGATCCAGGAGGCCCTTTTAGCTCTCTTACCTTCCGAAGTCCCCATGGTAGTATCAACAAGGAAGGGAAAGGACAGAGAACTTAGTAGACAGGAACCAAGAATGAAAGAATGAGAAAAACATGACTGCTCGTTGTTCCCTGATACCGTGTCTTCTTAGATCAGCTGCCAACTGCTTTCATTTACTTAAGAAAGCATCACTTGATTAGGGTTGCCCAAAAGAATGTAGACTGTAGTCTTGGGCGTTAAAGCCTCTGCCTTCAGCTCAGGTCATGATCTTGGGGTCCTGGGAGCAAGTCCCACATTGGGCTCTCTGCTCAGCAGGGAGCCTGCTTCCTCCTCTCTCTCTGCCTGCCTCTCTGCCTACTTGTGATCTCTGTCTGTCAAATAAATAAAATCTTTAAAAAAAAAAGAATATAGACTGTAGTCTTAACTGTGTGTGTAACCACCCCAAAATAGTAAGAAATGAGGTTTTATTTCATTTAGGTGGTTCCGGGAGAAACCTTTCCAGGACCCATGTATGGGCACAGCTGTTCTCCCTGATCAGGACCCTTGCAGTACCCAGGTAAGACTATCACTGTCAGACCTCGTTCTGTCTCTGGCCATTGCTAATTGTGTTATTTCCTTTATGACAAAAAGGTCCTACTCTTTCCTACAATTGTGATATTCATGATAATTTCACCACTTATTCACCAACTAACCAAAATCCAATCCACCAGGATTTTCTATCTTACTTTTCTATAGAAGGAAAACCCTTAAAAGTCTGACTTTTAAGGGCTGACTCTTAATTTCCGAAGTGCCTCAAATAAATTCTGTTTAAGATCTTTAGAGGTCCTACCTTAGGCCTCCAAAAATATTAAAAATATTTAAATACCTTATGGTTGTACAGGCTGATTACATTTTATCTTAATTTTCAGAGATCACTAGTCAAGTAAATGAGGGAAAACATAATTCATTTCCATTGTGGGAAAACTAAATCAACCACTAAGTAGCAAAAAGACAACTAACCTAATGGCTTATCTTACTTAACTGCTTCTCCTAGAGTTTAATCCTCTATCTAGGTATAAAAAAATTGGGGGCACCTGGGTGGCTCAGTTATGTGTCTGACTCTTGGTTTCAACCCAGGTCATGACCTCAGGGTCATGATCTCAGGGTCATGAAATCAAGCCCTGCTTTGGGCTCTGGGATTCCTCTTCCTTCTCCCTCTGCCCCTGGCCCCACTCATACATGCCTTCTCTCTAAAATAAAAAAATAAGTAAAATCTTTCTTTAAAAAAAAGCCAAAATTACAAAGAAAACTATTAGATGCAGGGGACTTGTCAATGGCAATGCCTTTATTACAAAGATATTAATTTGGACCTTTCTAATCCGTTTTGCTCCATTGTTCTGTCACTTGTTTATATGTGTGGGAACATCCATAACTCTAGTAGTGGGACACAGTTTTGTGTTAGCGTCTTAGGACAGTTATACAACTGGAACATACTTATGAACTCTCAAAATAAAAATATCTGGGTGACCAAATAATAATTGTCATAAAGCTCACGTGGGCTACTCTATATGCTCTGCCCTGTCCTCTGCATCTATTTCATAGCCTTTTAATGCACGTTTCCAAAGCACGCAGCAGACCAGATGATGAGAGCAGCTGACAGGTAGAGGCAGCCGTCATTTTATGTTGGCAGTTACATTAAGTGGCAGATGACTGACAGGAAAATGAAAAAAAAAAAAATACTTCGAGAAAAATAGTCAGGGATATAAGATACCAAATCTCAGAGACCCAGAGTAAATTCATTTCAGGATGAGCAACCCTAAGTGGCTTCTGTACTTATCACCCTATTTCTTCAACCCAGCATGATAATTGCCTTAATGACCCTCAAATGCTGGGGCTGGGAAGATACCCCAAGGAATCAAGTCCAATGCTCCCGATTTACAGATGAGCAAGTGGAGGCCTAGAGAAGACTTTAGGGCCAAGTTCAAGATCATAGCTGGTTACGGGTGGAATTCCCACTGGAACCAGGATCCCCTGACCCCAGTACATTGTTTCTGTTTTGTTGTTGTTGTTGTTGTCGTTTTTTCATGGAAAAGTGGTTGAAGCTTCATTGGTTAAGCAGGACGATCGAATGAGATAATGTACAGAAGGTTAGCACTCAGACACAGAAGAAAGCCAAGTCTCCTTCACTAGGACATCATGAATAACAAATCTGATACACAGAATGGTGAAGCATTTTTAATATTCATCTTTGAAATAACTTTGCTTTTTCAGAAAACTAATTCCCATGAAGCAGTCCCTTTTCGGATGTTAAAATATCCCCTCTTCAAAAAGGTCTCCCCTGACTACCCTGTTAAAAATAGGACCAATTTCACTTTCTATCTCCTTACCTTGACTTCATATGCTCTAAATGCCTTTCCTCTAAAGCTTCTTTTCAAGTTAACAGCTTAAGTCTTGTCATTTTCTTCTAGTTTTTAAATAGAATAGTTTTCTTCCCTTGGAAGGGATTTAGCCCTGATTCTGAAGCTCAGAACCACTATACAGTCAGTGTGTAATGGCTGAGCCCCCAGAAGAACAGAAGTCCTTGCAACTGATTCTGCCTGAATCCAACCGGAATAAGAAATGATGGAATCCCTTTATGATGGTGGTGTTTAGACACAAGAACCAATCAATATTTCAGCTTTACGCTGTGCTCTATCAAGATTCTCTATATGCAGTTCTGTTTTAAAAGAAAATACTTGACTTACATCTGAATTGAAGTAGCACAGGCCTTTTTACAACAGGGTTTCAGTATCATGCTTATTTTACATGGCACTGAGAACTTAAAACACATTCCTGCTTTTCCCCACCCCCTTCCCACATTTTTTAAAAGGGCGGAACTATTATCTCTCTGATAATCGAGCAAAAACATCAGCATAAAGAAAGCTAATTAGATACACACTTCTATTGAGATGGGAGGAAGACAGCCTCTGACATCTCAGTATTAGTTTGAAGTAATGTCTTTAAATAATTATCTTAATTCCATATTGTTACAGCATTGTTTCTAAGTGAGAGGTAGAGAGGTACATTAGATAGTAAGAGAGCTGAGCAGCTGAAGAAAATTTAGAGTAAACAGTATTTCTTTAGCACCAAATAAATAACCATTACTCCTGAAGTACAAAAGAAAAAAAATACAAATTAAAAATAATCCTTTCAAATAAAATGTTATAGGACTGACTTTTTCTTTAACATCTGTGCCTACTTGTTCTTCCAACTACGTTGACATTCATTAGTGGACTCCTAGGTATTAATCCCTTGTCAACCAGAGATCAAAAGGGAATTAGAATTTAAGATGATGAATCATGCACAATGTACTACCATCAGTTCCCTCTCAGGATTATATTTATGTTATGTGTGAATTATAAACCTCCACTGCCTGGCCTCTTAAGTGTTGGGATGTCTCAGGGCTGAGTCCTTGACCGTCTTGTCTCTTCCCCAGGAGACGCCATCCACTTCCACAGCCTCAAATGCCATGAATGTGATGCCTCAGTGGGTATCTCCAGCCCCACCCTCTTCCTGAGCTCGACATCCCTGTCCACCTGATGCTGGACATTCCCCCCCCCCTCTTGGATGTCTCCTACGCATCTCAAACTTGCCATGAATGAAACTCGCCTCTTAATTTCTTCTCACCAGAACTTACCCCAACACATCCTCACGTTAGTGGCATTGCTTTCGTTCAGACCAAAATCCTAGGAGGCCTTGACTTCTCTATCTTACATCCTCTAGAGGATTCACCATGGAGCTCGGAGAGCTTAAGCTTCCAAGTCATTCGCTCACACGGAGCCCCTCCATGTTCAGTGTTTCAGTTTCCTTATAGAGGGCCCTTGAATTACATTAAGTGTCAGGTCCCACAAGACTCAGACCTGCCTCTGCACCCTACGCCCTGCTCTATTTTGGAAAGCAAACTAGCTCAATCCGCCCACTCTGGACACTGAGTGTCCAATTGCTGTAGTCCGACACCTTGTTCTCTGGTCTGGAGTGCCACAGTGACCCGAGGCTCCCCCAGCCTCCTCACTCCCTCCTACTGATTTCAATATTGCACCCAAATGACCTTTTATAACTGTTTACATGTGAAATGATCTGTTAAAACCAGTCCTATCCCTTACTTAAACTGTTCCATTTAGAGTAAGTCATACTACTGAAGGATCACAATGCCCCCTCCGTCTGGCCTCTGTTTGCCTCTCAGCCCTCCCCTCACGGCTTACTCCTCTCTGGCTGCACCCTTCTTTCCTCCCTGCAACACACCAGATTCCGTTTTGTCTGGGGGCTTTTGCACTTGCTGTGTCCTAAGCTGGAAACGGGAGTTTCTCCCATTTCTTCAACTCGTCTCATCTTTCAAGTCTCTGCTCAATTAGCTCTGCCAACAGAGCACCCAACTCCACCCAGTCATTCTTGACCCATTATCTTCTTTTCACTGGTTATCTTAGGAGTTATCTAATCTACTCTGTTGACTTTTTTCTTGTCTGTCTTCTTCTAAAAGATCAGCTGCATGAAGTTGGGAACCCAGTCCCGCCATCACTGAATCCCCACAAGGAGCGCCCACTGCAGAGAAAGGGCCCAATAAATATTTGCTAAATAAGTGAATAAGCAAAATGTTTTTAAAAAATGCAGACACAGTTAAGTGTGGCATAAAACAGTACAATACAAAATGTGGACGGAATTGAAGAGTATGAACTATATTAGGAGGCTCCTTTTGTTTCTACCTCATTAACTACAGACACTTAAATATCTCTCCCGCCAGTACAAGAAAATCTGAGCTGTACATTGATGTCACAATTGATATTCCACTGTGAATGCCATCATAATGCATGAGGTAAAATGTGCACATCATAGTATCCAAGCTGTGAGATGCTTGCTCTAAATAACAAATGCATGGAGAGGGAAATATATAGACAAAATCATATCAGTATCTCCCTAGTCCCTTTCCTCCAAAACAATGGCTTAGGAATGCTCAGGTTTGAAGGTTAAGAATGCTGTCCTTCATGTATTCTGAATTGAATTAAAAACAGTGTGAAAATAGAAAACAAAATAGTAGTTGAGGTCTGAATCAATCTCCTTCAGATCACTCAGGCAAAACATTTTTTTAAATTACACCTTTATTTATTGGGGGTCACCTGGGTGGCTCAGTGGATTAAGCCTCTGTCTTCAGCTCAGGTCATGATCCCAGGGTCCTGGGATTGAGCTCCACATCGGGATCTCTGCTCACCAGGGAGCCTGCTTCCCCTTTTCTCTCTCTACCTGCCTCTCTTCCTACTTGTGATCTCTCTCTCTCTCTCTGTGTTGAATAAATAAATCTTAAAATTACACCTTTATCGGGGCGCCTGGGTGGCTCAGTGGGTTAAAGCCTCTGCCTTCGGCTCAGGTCATGATCCCAGGGTCCTGGGATGGAGCCCCGCATCGGGCTCTCTGCTCAGCAGGGAGCCTGCTTCCTCCTCTCTCTCTGCCTGTTTGTGATCTCTGTCAAATAAATAAATAAAATCTTTAAAAAAAAAAAAATTACACCTTTATTGAGATATAATTCACATCCCATAAAGTTCACACTTTTTAAACGTACAATTGTTTAGTGTTTTCACAGAGTTTTGCATCCATCGCCACTATCACATTCCAGAACATTTTCATCGCCCCAGAAAGAAACTCCATACCCACGAACAGTCACTCCACCATCCCTTCTCTCCCCTCCAGGCCCCTGGCAACCACAAATCTACTTTCTACGTCTATGGATTGGCTGCTTGTGCACATTTCACAGAAATGGAACCAGAAACTGTGGGCCTTCTTGTGTCTGGCTTCTTTCACTTAGCATAATATTTTTAAGTTTCATCCATGCCCCCATATGTAACCATACTTTGTTTCTTTTTAATTGGCAGATATACCACATTTTGTCTTTCTATTCATCATTTTATGGATATTTTGGATTGTTTCCACATTTCGGCTATTATGAATAATGTTGCTATGAACATTCATGTACGTGTTTTTGCGTAGACATATGTTTCCATTTCTCTTGCACATGTATTTAGGAGTAGACTTGCTGGGTCATATGGTCACTTTATGTGTAACTTTTAAGGAATTGCCAAACTGGCTGTCAACTTGACTGCACCAATTTACAATCCCAACAGCAATGTACCAGTGTTCCAGCATGAGGGGTCCAATTTCTCCACATCCTCATCAATACTTGCTATTGTTTTATTATAGTTATCCTAGTGGTATACCCTCTTCTTGGTTCTGATTTGTATTTCCCTAATGACTGATGATGTTGGACATCATTTAACGTACTCACCAGCCATTTGCATTCATGTATCTTCAGTGCGGAAAGGTCTATTCAAATGTCTGTTTTGCCTACTTTTTAATCGGGTGTCTTTTTGTTATTGAGTGTAACAGTTCTTTATATATTCTGGATACAAGTCAGATAAAGGTTGAGCAAATATTCTCTCCCATTCTGTGGGTTGTCTTTTCATTCTCTTGATGGTTTCCTTTGATGCACAGAAGTTTTTAATTTTGATGAAGTCCAACTTATCTTTTCTCTTTGTTTTGTTTTTTTTAAGATTTTATTTATTTGACAGATCTGTCAGATAGATAGACAGACAGATAGATCACAAGTAGGCAGAGAGGCAGGCAGAGAGAGAGGAGGAAGCAGGCTCCCTGCCGAGCAGAGAGCCCGATGCAGGGCCAGATCCCAGGACCCTGGGACCATGACCCGAGCCGAAGGCAGAGGCTTTAGCCCACTGAGCCACCCAGGCGCCCCCGTCTTTTCTCTTTGTTTGTCCTTTGTAATTTTGGTGCCATATCTAAGAAACCATTGCCTAATCAAAGGCCTTATGCTTTCTTCTAAGAATTTTACAGTTTTATCTGCTATATTTAGGTCTATGCCCCATTTTGAGATTTGCATATGGTACAAGGTACCAGTTCAGTTTCATTCTTTTGCACCTGCATATCCACATGTACCAGAAACATTTGTTGAAAAGACTGTTCCTTCACATGAATGGCCTTGGGACCTGCATTTGTCAGGGTTCTCCAGAGAAAAAGAACCAATGGGATATATATAAAGAGATCTATTTTAAGGGACTAGCTCATGTGATTATGGGGGCTGGCATGTCTGAAATCCTTAGGGCAGGGCAGCAAGTGGAAATTCAGGCAAGAGTTGATTTTGCAGTATGGAGTCTGAAATTTACAGAGCAAGCCAAAAAGTGTTTCTAGGTCCGAGGCAAAATTGCTTCTTCTCTGGAAACCTGCCTTTGCTATGAAGGCCTTCCACTGGTTAGATGACACCCACCCATTATGAAGGGTAATCTACTTAGAGTCAGCTGATTGTAAATGTTAATCTCACCAACAAACACTCTCACAGAAACATCTAGTGTTGACCAAACTACTGGGCACCATAGCCTACCCAAGCTGAAACATGAAGTTAACCATCATAGCACCCTTCTCAAAAATCAATTGACCACAAATATAAGGTTTTATTTCTGAAGCCCTCATTCAAGTTCATTGATCTTTACATCTATCATTATGCCAGTATCACAGAGTAGCTTTATGATAAGCTTTAAAATCAAGGCATGAGTCTTTGAATTTTGTCTGGTTTGAGATTATTTTGGCTATGTGTAGTCTTTTGCAATTCATATGAATTTTAGGATCAACTTTTCCCGAAGAAAAAAAGCAGTTGAAATTTTGATAGGTATTGTTTAAATCTGTAGAATAATGTGGGGAGTATTGCCATCTTAATATTAAGTCTTCCAATTCATGCACATAGACTGTCTTTCCATGTATTCAGATCTTTCTAATTTCTTTAGCCATGTTTTAAAATTTTTGGTATATAAGTTTATATGTTTGTTAAATTTGTTGAGTATTTTATTAGTTTTTGATGCTATCATAGAGATTTTTTATTTTTTTATTCATTGCTAGTACATGATAATGATTTCTGTGTATTCATCTTGTGTCCCGGAACCTTGCTGAATTCATTTATTTGTTTTAATAACATTTTTGTGGATTCATCAGGATTTTCTCTATACAAGATCATACCATATGTGATCATACCATATGTGATTCCAGTATAATGCTGAATTGAAATGGTGAGAATGGACATTTTTGTCTTGTTCTTGGTCTCAGGAAGAAAGCATTCATTTTTTTACCCCAGTAAGTATGATATTAGCTGTAGGCTTTTCATAGGCGGCAATTTGAGGAAGTTTCCTTCTATTCCTAGCTTGTTGAGTATCTTTATCATGAAAGGGTGTTGGATTTTGTCAAAGGCTTTTTCTGCATCAATTCCAATGACCATGTGGCCTTTATATTTTATTCCATTAATATGGTGTATTACATTGATTGATTTTCTTATGTTATACCAACTTTGCATTCCTAGGATAAATCCCACCTAGTCGTGATATATGATTCTTTTTATATATTGCTGAATTCAGTTTGCTAGGATTTTGTTGCGAAGTTATGCATCAAAATTTATGTTAGTATGCAGTTTCCTCATGATGTCTTCGATTTTGATATCAATTTAAAACTGGCCTCATAGAATAAATATTCACTCTGCTTCTAGTTTTTGGAAGAGCTTAGAAAGGATTGGTGTTAATACTTCTTTAAATGTTTGGTAGAATTCCCCAATAAGGCCTTCTAGCCCTGGAATTTCATGGGAAATTTTATTACTAATTCAATCTCACTACTTGTTATGAGTCTATTCAGATTTTCCTTATTCTTTTTTTTTTTAAAGATTTTATTTATTTAATTGACAGACAGAGATCACAAGTAGGTAGAGAGGCAGGCAGAGAGGGAAGGGGAAGCAGGCTCCCTGCTGAGCAGAGAGCCCGATGTGGGGCTCAATCCCAGGACACTGGGATCATGACCCGAGCCAAAGGCAGCGGCTTAACCCACTGAGCCACCCAGCGTCCCTCCTTAATCTTTTTTCAGAAGCAAGCAGGGGGAGGAGAAGGACAGGGCCAACAGACTCCATGCTGAATGGAGAGCTTGTTGGCGGACTCCATCTCAGGACCCTAAGATCACGACCTGAGCCGAAATCGAGAGTTGGACACTAGCCATCTGAGCCACCCAGGAGCACCACTCTTCAGATTTTCTATTTCTTCTCAGATTCATTTTGGTAGTTGTGATTTTTCAGGCATTTCTATTTCATCCGTGTCATCTAATTTGTTGGCATACAATTGTTCATAGCATTTCACTGTAATTTTTTTATTCTTGAAAGTTTGGTATTAATAGCCCCTTTTATTTTTAATTTTAGTAATTTGAGTCTTTTTTTCTTGGTCTAGTTAGAGGTTTGTCAATTTGGTTGATCTTTTCAAAAGAACAACTATTTTCCTCTTGGTTTTTTAATTCTCATTTCACTTTTTTCCGTTCGTGGTTTTATTATCTCTTCTGCTTGCTTGGGTTTAGTCTGCCCTTCCTCCCGTTTCATAGACACTAGGCGACATTATTGATTTGAGCTCTCTTTTCTTTTTTACCGAAGATGTTTGCAACTATGAGTTTTCTCAAAAGCACTGATTCCACTGCATCCTGTAAATTTTGGTCCCCTGGGGTTTTGTTTTCATTCATCTTAAAGTATTTCCTAATTTCTCTTGTTATTTCTTCTTCAGCCAATTTGTTATTTAGAAGGATGCTGGTTAATTCCCACCTATTTGTGAATTCCTCAGATTTCCTTTTGTGTTTGGTTTCTAATTTCATTTTACTGAAGATTGAGAACATTTGTATGATTTGGGTTTTTTTAAAGCTACCAAGACTTGTTTTATGGACCAATATGTGATCTCTTCTGGAGAATATTCCGTATGCGTTTGAGAAGAATACGTATCCCACTGCTGTTGGATAGGGTATCCTTCAGAAGTCTGTTAGGTCTAGATGGTGTACAGTGTTCTTCGTGTCTTCTGTTTGTTCATCTTCTGCCTAGAGGTCCTATCCATTATTAAGAGTGGATTGTAGTCTCCCAACTATTTTGTTGAACTTCTTCCTTCAATTTTGTCAAGTTTTGCTTCATGTATTTTAGGGCTTTGTTGGTAGGTACATGTGTTTATAACTGTTGTGTCTTCCTGACTGATTGACTCTTTGTTCATAATAATATACCCTACTTTGTCTCGGCTAATTTTATCTTAAAATCTATTTTGTCTGGTATAGGATAGCCACTTTGGCTTTCTTTTGAATTCTGTTTGCCTGGCATGTCTTTTCCCACCCTTTTACTTTCAACCTATGTGTGTTCTACAGAAAACAGCTTACAACTAAATTCTTCTGCTACGTATATTTTTATTTCAAGTGTTAAAATACGGTGAATGATGGTTTTTAAACCATTGGCCACATTTAAGTGAAAATAATCAACATTAAAAAAAAAGGTGTTCTTCTCCCCTCCACCCCCTGTACTCCCTACCAGCTCTTAACTAGTTCTTGACTTGACTTATATAAGGGTTTATTCTAGAAGATCAAATCAGGAGTCTTACTTTCTGGAGGTTCACAAAGCTCTTTAATGTCCAACAGCAGGGAAAGGAAATTCCTAAGCAAGGAACACTGCTCAGGAAGTACTGTGCCATGTCTCCAAATCCCTGAGAATCAAGTCAGAAAACTGGAAGCAACAGAAAGCCCTATAAGGTAACCCATCTTCACTTTGTTGACAAGTCACTTCCTAAATCTAAATTAACAAAGTATGTAGGACACGTGTGCAGAGCTATCTGGTAATTTTACCCCCTAGCAAAGTACTGTTGAATAGAAATATCATGTGAACCACAAATGAAAGTCACATATGTAATTTTAAAGTTTCTAAAGAGTCCTATTTTAACAAGTAAAAACAGGGAAAATTGATAATGCAGTTAATAATAATCCCTTATTAATAGTATAATTAACATGTGTTATTTAACCCAATATGTTGTCATTTCTGCATGTGATCAACATAAAGCTGTTACTCTTTTTTTCAAGATTTATTTATTTAGGGTACCTGGGTAGCTCTGTTGGTGAAGCATCTGCCTTCGGCCCAGGTCATGATCTCAGGGTCCTGGGACTGAGCCCCATGTTGGGCTCCCTGCTCAGAGGGGAGGCTGCTTCTCCCTCTCCCTCTGCCCCTCCGCCCATTCATGTACATGTGGGTTCGCTCTCTCTGAGAGCAGGAGCAGGAATGGCAGTGGGTGAGGGAGAGAGAGAATCTTAAGCAGATTCCCCTCTGAGCATGGAGCCAGACTTCAGGCTCAACCTCACAACCCTGAGATCATGACCTGAGCTGAAATCAAGAGTCAGACGCTAAACTGACTGACCCAACCAGGAGCCCCAAAATTGTTATTCTTAACTTTCTACTAAGTCTCTTAAATTTAGTCTATACCTTACATTTAAAGCACACCTAATTTCAAACTAGCTATATCTCAAGTGATCAATAAACACAATGGCTATTGGCTACCACTTTGGACAAAGAACTATAGAATTTTAAACTGAAAATGGCCTTAAAGTGCTCTATGATGATCACATCAAAGTTAAATTTTTTTTCTTAGCCACAGTTTATTGTGCATTGCTATAACATGACTGCTTATATGAGTTCAAAAACATAATAACCTAACAAGTAGATGTGCAATCAGAATTAAATTTACAAATCTGGGAGGTTCCAATCTGCATCAGTAATGACAGCTAACATTTATTAAGCACCTATTCTGTGCTAGGCACTATGCCAAGCATTTTAACACATGGTAGAAGGTACTTCTGTTATCTCCATTTTGTGGAAGAGGGAACTGGGGCTGAGGAAGTTTAATTAACTTGGGCAAGATCACAGCATGCACGTTGTAAAGTCACTTTTTTTTTTTTTTTTAAGATTTAAAGTCATTATTTGAAGACTCATTTTGGCTGGCTCTTAGAACCTGTGATCCTAGCCTCCAAACTCTACACCTCCCTAAAATGTATCCAAACACCTGCAGACATTCAGTGAATTTCATATATAAAGCTATGAGAGAGAGAAACAGAGAGAGAGCAAAACAAACTAATAGAACCCAAATTTCCCCTGCCTGTGTTCAATTCAACAATTTGCTAACTATTGTGCACAGTGTCCTTCAGGAATATGAAGGTTTCACTTACCCCTGATTGGCATGCTCTGACTGCAGTAGACTGGGGGCTTGAAAGTCTTGATAAAAAGAAGCTTAAGAAATGTATACAGTCCAGCATTTTATTTTCAGCAAACAACTTTTCTCAACAGTTCTCACCTCTTTTGCTGGCTCTTATCTAAGCAACAAAT
Source organism: Taxidea taxus jeffersonii (assembly GCA_003697995.1). Classification (NCBI taxonomy): domain Eukaryota; kingdom Metazoa; phylum Chordata; class Mammalia; order Carnivora; family Mustelidae; genus Taxidea; species Taxidea taxus. Next base: position 38,429 of record ML110975.1, on the reverse strand, counting down.
AGCATCAATATTAGAAAGAGTTAGAAATCTTATTAACCCAATGCCTACTAACTATCCTCAATCCATCAACATGCAATTTTATCCTGCATAATTGGGAGGGAGACTAATAGAAAATATACAAATACACTTTCTACACACACAAGTGAGATGCATACATCTATATCACATGCAGCTTTAACAGTAATTACTTGTCTAAGGTCTATTTCATATTTAACCCTAAAATCCATCTAATTAAGAATAGCTGATAATTACTGAGTACTATGCAGACACCATGCCATGAGCATTTACAAATGTTATCCTAACTTCTACAATACCCCTATGAAGAAGTGTTATTCCCCTTTTACAAATGAGAAAACAAAGCCAACTTTTTTCATTGTATCATGTTAACTATTAATACAACACCTGTAAAGAATACCATCACCTCACATCTGTATACAGTTGTGATTATAATATTCTTGATTACATTATTTAAACCGACTCTCATAATAAGTTGTGATAGGGTAGGCACATGTGCTTACAACTACCAGGACAAGTGGGTGAGGTTCTTTTGGAGTCCTGGGGCAACTTTAAAAAATTCACAGATTGCTCATTTGGGAGAATCTTATTTTATTTACACTCAGCATCCAAAAAACCAGAAATGACAGATAAGACCAGATTCTACTCTAGCTGAGAGAAGCTTTCACTGGGTTTTTAATAGCCTAACTTCTCCAGCCATTCCCATCAATATGAAAACCCATAAAACCAAGAACAGTACCTGATGAAGATGCTGATGCTGTCTTGTTAAGGAGTCTTGCCTCCTGCATTATGATAACTAGGTCATGACCAGGTTGTGCAGTGCTTTCTGAGGAACATCAAAAATGCCTAATTACCAGAGCAGTGGGTGGCTCAATCAGTTAAGCACAGACTCTTGATTTTGTCTCAGGTCATGACCTCAGGGATTCTGAGATCAAGCCCCAAGCCCCATGTGGGGCTCTGTGCTTACCGGGGAGTCTGTTTGAAGATTCTCTCTCTCTGCCCTTCTTCCTCTCCCCAGTCTCTAAATAAACCCTTAAAAACACTAAACTAAATTACATGGATTTTATGTCATAGTTGAGAGAAACTTCAAGTCTTTCACTTTCCCAACCTTACCCTTTTTCACAAGCGGTTGTAAATGCGCTGAGCAAATAGGCCTCCAGAATTTAATAGAGGTAGGTCAGGTCTAATAAGCCGAAGTGAAAGTCATCAGGGGCTGGCTGTTCAGAACTAACTGGCCCAAAGCAATGACAGCTAATCAGAGTGAGCAAAACTTAAGGTTTTCCACCCCCCCCATTTCATTTCCCATTATAATTTAATGTCAGAACTGTTGTGATTAATATCATATCTTAACAGCCATTATTACTCCATTTTATAGATGAGAAATCGAGACCTAGAGACATTAAGTGCTCACTCAAGTTCCCATTAATAGTAAGAGACCAAATACCCAAATTCACTTTACTCAAGTTCAAGGTTCTTTACCTTCCACCATCTAATCTCCTTGGGAAATAAACCTATATTCCTGTGGGCTGCGATTATACAGTATCTTAGCTATTCTCTTATGGGGAGATAATGCTCATAAAACAAAACAGGACTCTCTGCATGGGAAATGGGTTTCTAAGTGCAATAAATTCCCAGAAGGCTGAGCATTAGGAACTCTCCAAACTGGCAGGCCTGATGTTGAAAATGCATTTCCTACTCTGGAGGCTTCCTGGACACCAGAACTAGTCTCAGTTATCAAGATGGCTGATTTCCACCTCAAGTTTACAGGAATTTCTCCCATTTGGGGATCTCTTTATTCATTACCCTTAAAAATCTCCTTCCCTTTTGAGTGGATACTTACAATATTAAAATAAGACTAGGCTGACATTTCATACTGTAGCAGTTGATGTCACCATTAATTTGTTTTATTTGTAAACTGATATAATAAGATTATGCTTTGCCTTACCAATAAACAAGCTTCCTATCTTGACATATCTGTAGACTTAGGTTGGAATTTCTATTATTTAATAATTATCAAACAAATAAATGTAATCTACAGGGTCATTACCAATAAAAACACATACTACAGATGTTAAAAAGTAACTGGAGGTCAGGCCATACCCTAAGCAAGCCTTGAGATAATTCATCTTCTTTCACTGGTAACCTAGTCATAGAATGGTTAAAATCTTAATAATCTTGGGTGAGGAAGAAGCCTCCTCACAATCCAGACATGACCACTGCTGACCTAAATAAATAAGTATCAAGCAGAACACAACAACAACAACAAAACTATCCCCAAATTAATTTACATAATTGTCTATCTTTAAAGAAATAATGTCATAAGATTGTCTATCTTTAAAGAAATAATGTCACAAGAACAAACTGTCACATCTAAGAAACACCAATTCTACAAAGATGGGTCTGTAGAACTCTTGTAGAGAACTCATCACTGACACAGCTAAAACTTTCTGAGGGAGTTCTAACCAATCGATTAGAATCCTTTAAGAGATCTTCGCTGGCAATCACAATTGAATAGTGATCCCTGGGCCTCAGCCCAGAGATTCTGGACCCACTGGCCTGGATTCTAATATACAGCTAAGGCTTAAAATCATTCACTTAAAAGCAAATTTTTAAAGTAGACTTCCAGAGAGCAGAACTCCAGGATAGTCTATAGGAAATTAAATTCCCTAAGGTCTGCCAGAAGTGTACTCTCCATCTCACCCGGTGTGGAACCTCCTCCCTCAACAGTGTCCTTTTGAGGCAAAGACAAATTATTATTTTCTCCACTATCACCCTTAGCTCAAAACATTGGACTCGGTAGGGGCTCAAGAGAAGTACCCTTTGATCTGAACACTGCTTTCTCCGATTTGGGCAGCTCCAGCAGTAAAGGAAGATTGGGTGTATTGTCTATGCCATTGAAATCAGGTCTGGCGGGGGGGTTGGGGGGGTTCGGCACCGGTAGGAACCAAGAAGCATTTAGATCAACCCTGCAAGCCAGTGTTGCTTTAGGGAGGGGTTCTCTCTCTCCACTTCTCCCAATCATTGAAAGAACGGAACCCCGAAACAAGGAATTAGAAGGAACAGTCTCGGATCCTGGGTGGGGAGGGGGTGGAGGCATGTGTGCTACGTGGACAACTCAGGGGGACCCTGGGCTGGGGAGGGGAGGGGAGGCCTGGAGGGAGAGTCTAAGGGCTGAGAAACTCCTCTCCCGGACAAGCCGAAGGTGTGAGTCACTGGTGAGCGCGGCGGGAGAGAGGGGCGGCCTGAGTCACAGTCCTGGGGGAGGTCTGAGGGTCTGACAGATGGAGGAGTCTGGGAACCCGGGGGTGGAAGGTAAGTGGGAAGTGGGTTTCTAAGGAGCCCACTCTCTGGGGTGTGGGGGTTTCGGGTCCAAGGGACCCAGGGGGCTGGAGCTGGGGGGCACTCCTCGGGCCGCCGGGAGGGGCTAGGGGGCGGCAGAGGAGGAGGCCGGACAGCCCGCGGCGCCGAAATCTCCCGCGCTCTGGAGCTAGCCCCACCTCCCCAGCCGGACCTCACGCCCCTCGGCGCGGCGCTGCCAGCCAGCCCGCCAGCCCCTCCCGCCACCGTCCCGACGTCACCCTAGGCCCCAGCTGGCCTGCAGAGTCCCCGCCCCACCTCGCCCGCGACAAGCCCGGCTGCCCGCCGCGAGTCGCCAGTGACGGCACTGCAGGGTGCGTGGCCAATCGGCGCGGCCCCGGAGGAGGTGGCCTCGGCCCCGCCTCCCGGGCCCAGAGCCAATGAGAGACCGGCGCTGGGGGCCGCGGCAGGGTGAGGGGTCGCGAGGCCCCGCCCCATCCTCCCCTTTCCCCTTTGCCCGGCCCTTTCCCCCCCCCCCCCCCCCCCCCCCGGCCCCGCGCCGCCGCTGGTGCAGGTCCCCGCGCTGGGCCCGCCCCCACCCCTCCCGCCGGCCCGCCAGCGCGCCTCACGGCTCCTGTCTCCCCTCCCTCCTTCTCTCTCACACGCCTAGCGCAATGGCGGCGGCCGCGGCGGAGCAGCAACAGTTCTACCTGCTCCTGGGAAACCTGCTCAGCCCCGACAATGTGGTCCGGAAACAAGCAGAGGTAACCGAGCTCGCCGTCCCCGACTCCGCGCCCGGGCCGGCGCGCCGCCCTTTCCCCGACGCCGCCCCGCCGGGCCTCGGCAGCTTAGCCGTGGCCGCGCAGGCCGGGCCGGGCGGCGGCCGCGCAGCCCACGTGTGAGGCAGCCCGCGGCTCCTGGCCGTGTCCCCGGGCCCTTCCGGCCCTTGTCGCCGCGGCGCGGGGCGCCAGTTAGCACCCCGCCACCCCTCGCACACACGTGCGGCTACTCCTGACACGCTGCCCCCCCCCAGATGGGGAAGCCGGGCGGCAGGGAGGGACGTGGGGTGTGGGGCGGGCCCCCCGGGTTCCCCTTGCCCCTTTCCCGCTTTCTCCGGGTGGGAGGCTCCGCCGCCCTTCGGTCCTGGGTCTCCGCCTAACCTAGCCCTCCTGGTGCCCCAAACCCTGGCTGCTCCCCGACCCATCACCCCTATTTCTCTCCTGTCCTCTCATTCTTCGGTACCGTCTCTCCCTCCCTCCCCCATCCCCTCCTTTTGAAATGTGTGTCTTCTCTTGCCTTTCCACTTACTTCCATGTAGTCCTCTTTCTCTTGTCTAGTTCCCAACATCGGAAGCTGGATTTCCCTCCTCCCCACCCCACCCCCAATTTTGTGAAGTTTCCTTTAGGATTTCTTTCTAAGCACCTTCCACCTTTATTCTTCCTCTAGACAAATTTTCTTTGATCTCTAGAGATTTGTGGTCTCACAACATAACTGCGATGTCCTGGGACTTCCGTTGTTTAAGTGGGCCAGTGCCACCATATGTTTAAGTCTTTAATTTCATTAAATCTAACCTGAATTTCTCTCTTTTTTTTTTTCTTCTTTAAAACTCCTTTGGCTCCTGGCCTCCAAATTGGGGAGCTGTGAATACAAGAGACAGTATTTCAAGAGACAGTATTTTCAGATGTATCTGCAAGTTCCTTTACCAAGTAGCAGCAAGACGCACTTAGTTCAGTATAAGACTGAACAGAGGCTGTCAGTGTCCAGAGTTCGATGTATATACGTGAGACACTAAAAGGGAAGGGCAGAAACTTTCTAGATTCTTTTAAGTGCATCCCTAACCCTAACCCTAACCTGTCTTCAAATTTGATTTTATGTAGAATTCTCTACCACCAGGAGATTAGACTTTTATAAGATTTAGGGAAGGATGTTCAGCTAGATATTTTTACAGAGCAGAAATTAATTTTACATTTAGCTACTGAAATTGGACAAGTCCTTTTGTCCTCATGAATTTTATAGATGTCTTTAGAATCACAGTGTTGTTAATATTTATTTTGATTAGGATATGCTGGCCAAGCTTAGTGGTTTTATAACATATGAAGTAAATACACAGGAAGGTCAGTTCTGTATGAAAAAGCACTTTAAACAGTTATTAACATCAGTCTAGTTTTTTGATTCATATATTACACATGTGATATGTGTTCAGGGTTAAATTTAAACAGCGCAAATTGTTTTTTATCCCATTCCCCAGAGATAATTGCTTTTAAGTGTCTTGTGGGTAGTCCTTGAAAATATCCTTAGTAGTGCAAATGTATACATTCATTTTTACATGAATGGGCTTATCATACATACTGTTGTGCAACTTGGATTTTTCACTCAACATATTTCACATTGCCACATGTAAGATTCTGTTAAAGCAGCTATGTAGTTTTCCATCATATGAGAGAATTATTCAGCCAACCCTATGAATGGACATTAGGTTTCCAGTGTCCTCTTAAAAATAGGAATACGTGCATACCTATCTTTTCAGGCTTTGCCGGTTTACTTGTGGAATACTTCAAAGTAGCATTTGTCCTTGGAAGTAATGTGCATTGATTAGTTGCATCAATTTGCCCTCCTATCAGAGGGATGTGATGATCCTATAAAACCATTTTAATGCATTCTGCTAACTCTGGAGGTAATTTTTCACCAAAATAAGTTCTTAATCCTAACCCATAATGGAAATTGCCCTGTGTTACAAAGCGGAACAGCATTGTAATTAGTAAGCGAGTTTAATTCTCCCTCTTCCCTCCAGTTGCTTAAGTCTCTATTGTCAAGCCTAGTGGGGAATCTCTCTTCTATTGAACTTAATACCAGTGTCTGGTTCAGCTTGAATTCCAATTGGTGCCTGTTGTAAGTCTTTTATCACTTCCATCACTTTGGGGATAGTTAGCAGCATTCAGCACATTTTCTCATAAAGAACAGTTGAAAAGTACAGTTGACCCTTGAACAACTCAGAGGTTAGGGACACTGGCTTGCATACCCCCGACTCCCCAGAAACTTAACCAATAGCCTCCAGTTGACGAGAAGCCTCACCATTAACATAAACAGCCAATTAACACATATTTTGAATGTTATACATACTATGTACTACATTTTTACAAGAAACTAAGCTAGAGAAAAGAAAATGTTATGAAGAAAATCATAAGCAGAGAAGATACATTTCAGTACTATACTGTATTCATTAAAAAAAGTCCATATATAAGTGGACCCGTGCAGTTCAAACCCATATTGTTCAAGGGTCATCTGTACCGTTAAGTCTCTATTTTTACTTTCTTTTTTTCTTTTTTTTTTAAGATTTTATTTATTTATTTGACAGACAGAGATCACAGGTAGGCAGAGAGGCAGGCAGAGAGAGAAAGGAGGAAGCAGGCTCCCTGCCGAGCAGAGAACCCGATGTGGGGCAGGGTCCTGGGATCACAACCTGAGCGGAAGGCAGAGGCTTTAACCCACTGAGCCACCCAGGCGCCCCTCTATTTTTACTTAATTTAGACTCTTTTACTTTCTTTTTGTATTCTGGAAACATATCAATATGTAAATTAGGTATTATAAAATAAAATATTATTTATTTGACACCAAAAAAAGGTAAATGTTAAAGGGGTAGTTTCCTGGTCTCACATAACACAAAGCTGGACTGTAAGTAGGGCTTCTTAAGAAAGGAAAACATTTGAAAAATAAATTAGCTGCATATAATATTTTCATACCCCTTTTTTTGCCTTATGAAATGAGCTGTTTATAAGTAATCAAACTAAATTGAATATTACAGTCTGATATAGCAAATACAGGAAATTTTTTTAACTAAAGATTGGCAAAGGGTCAGTAGATATCTTTGTAATTTACTCAGTCAAAATAAAAATACTTAGTTGACACAAATACCAAACTGTTGAGTAAGGTGACTTGTTTTATATTCAAATGTGAAATCAAGTACAGTAGAAGACTTTTATTGTAATATATTAAAAACATTAAGAGTCTTCAGAACTTTTAAAAGTTTTTAAAACTTCCATTGTATAAATCATTTGGTGGGCTTTATATTTCCTGTTAAATCTTCAAGGATTTTTTTTTCTTTAACTTTACAAAAAATGTTTCTGATGCTTGAAGAAAATGATTTCAATGCCCCTAAGTCTCAAAATACAATAACATGAATAAACAAATAAGTAGTTGACAGATAATACAAAGTTGAGTGTCCATGGCATTCATGATGAGACATTTTTATGTAACATAAGCTTAAGTATTTTTTATTAATCATATGCATGGATTTTACATTCTTATTATTTCCATTGACTTTGTTTCTCATTGGTTCTAATATAGAACTTCATTAATGCGATTTTAATTGAAGGAAGGTAATATATTGAAGAATGTACTTGATTTTTGAGGAACCAGGGTGTTTACTAGGTAAAAGTTGTTGTACTAGGTGAAACATGTCCCCTCTTCATGTGCAGGCTCATGATAAATATTTATGGAATGAGATAAGTACATACTAACATTTCTTCTTTGTGGGCAGGAAAGGGGGAGGTGAAATCTGCTTTACGGTGTCTGATTGAGCATGGCGAAATCAAATGGAATTGAAATTTTGTTTGCCATGACACTGGCAATATTAACTGAACCTGCCTGGCCTAGGAATATTCTTAGAAAGAATAGTTGTATTTTTATATAGTCTTTATATATGTGTTCTTTGTATTTGCCGCACTCCAATGTGATAGGTGCTGGGAATACAAGAAGAAAGAGATATCATCCTTGTTTTGGTGGAACTCAGCCTATTTAGGCTAATAACTTGATTTTAAGGCTGTGTTCTTTGCCAAACTATTATCCTTGACCAGTGTTATGGTGTAAATGTAATACTATATCTGGATTGCCACAGTGGAACAGAACAAATGGGGAGAACCCTCTCTGGGGAGTCAGATGTCACTCGTACTAAACTCTTTCTCCTTTGACTTCTAATTCTTTATGGACTAGAGTTTAGTATTTGACTTATTGTTTATAAGTGTCTACTAGAATTAGGATAGTCTAACTGTCAAATCAGTAGTCCCAGCTGGGCAAGGTTTTCTGAGAGTGATATCCTAGTAAAGCATTTTTTTCCTGAAACTTGATTTAGACCACTGGAAATTAAAGTGTTAAATATTTATAGCATCTGTAGTGCATGGGGGCTAGGCTAGGTACAAAGAATAAAAAGGCATTTTTATTGTACTGTGGGAGACTATGTTTAAATGGAAAGGCTATAACCAGTCTTTCAGTTGCATTCATAAAGATTAAGTGAGAAACCTCAAGGTACATAGCCATTTTTGCAATCATCTTACGAATATCTCTACATAAATTACCTCATTTGTGTATACATAAATTCAGACCATCTTCTCTCCTTAGCTGGAAATGCTTGTCACAGTTTTTAGTGTTGTTGCATTCCTATGTGCTTATGTACTTGAAAACAACTTGAGGTTATCAGAAGATACTGAAATCTTAACCCCGCATGTATTCTTCGGATTGAGATATATTTGAGAAGTTTGAAAACTGTGTAGCACACTGCATAAATAGAACCGGTTGGTTGGTGGAGTCAGATGGACCCCCAGGAGTGAAACCCAGAAAGAGCGAGCATTCAGTACAGATGGCCCCAGAAAACCAGAGTTCTTTCTACTGCTTATTCTATGTGACCTTTGGCAGGTCATTTCACTTCTGAGCCTTTATTTCCTTATCTGTCACTATCTCATAGATGCCAAAGAGTACTTAACAAACATTATAATAAGGTAGATGTGGATTCAGGGAGACCCTTTGTTCCCTCCCTTGTCCTTGTCACTTCTGTCCAGAGAAACCAGGTGGGTTATGGGGTGGTGGTTCTCAGAGAGTAGACAAGGTAAGCGTCTTCTTGGGGAAAACAATTCCAAGTATATTTCAGAAAATGATGTGTTTTCCACAGCAAAAGACTGCTATTGTTAGAATTCTTTTACGTGCATGTAAATCTATACTTCTCTTCAACTTTTATAGAAAATGCATATTTAGATCTTATATTTTGATCCAGTCTGACAATCATCTTTTGATTGTCAACTTTTTATTGTTAACCAATGTGCTCTCATTTTACATTATTCATGGAAAAGGAAAGAAGTGCCCTAATATACAAAACCTAGATTTCTAGATAATTATTAAAACGATATTAAAGAAATTATAATAAAGTCTCCTGGCCATGTTCATTTATTTATATAAGTTTTAGTATAATCTTTGCTTGAAAGAAAAAGTAGCATAAAGAATTTGAATACTTTCTTTCCCTTTCTTGGACTTCCCTTCATCTGAGATATGTCTCTGGTGGTTGTTAAGTAGTGGTAACTTGAACCATTCTATATCATCTGATCTAGAAAATGATGACAAGATAAGTAGTTTTCCATGATGTAAAGGGATATTAGGTGAGCCCTTAATTAACAGCATAGTAGCTCAGATCACATTTAAGAATTTTTTGGCCCTCTTTTGCCTTAAGGTTTGCTCATCAGAGAAGCAAAAGTTTGGAAGATGTGCACATAGATTAGAAAAATTGAAGAGCTAAAGGTGGAAGGGAGCTTGAAAGTCATTCTCTAGACATCTTTTCTTTCCGCTGAAGTGTATTTTGTGTCTCACAGGTACCACCAGACCTAGATTAGATGGTTTCTTGTGCATGGACCTTGCCCATTCTTCATTGCACTTCTTTTCACTCATGTGCTCATGACATTTTTTAACACATTCTAACCTTAAACTTTTTCTTTTTCCTATAGGAAACCTATGAGAATATCCCAGGCCAGTCAAAGATCACATTCCTCTTACAAGCCATCAGAAATACAACAGCTGCTGAGGAGGTATTCTTTAGTATTTGAGATTATGACATTCTAACAAAACTAGTTGAGTATTAGATGATGGTCTGTGGGTCATGAGAACTGTTGTTGACTACATAGATGGTACCAGAAGTTTGAACTTAGTATTTGCTAGAAGCTATTTTCCAGTTAGAGGTTTTTTTTGAGTACCTTGTATTAAGAATGAAATTTCTTTTTTCTGTGTCAGATGATGTGTCCAGGATACTTTAAGTTAATGGTTTTCAAATAATTACATAAAAATTTATTAAATTTAAGTGATTTCTGTAGCTATAAAAATTTTTTCTTTCCGTGAAACCATTCATTCTAAAGGAGGAAATTAATTCATTTGGTGTTTTAATGTGTTGCCAAATGTGTCTGAGAAAATATGTATTGTCTGTTTTCCAAAATTTTTATACTTATAGTCATCTCTTGGTAGTAAAGAATATCTGCTAAAGATGTTTAGGAACAAAGAGACTTTGTTGAATCCTTTATAAGTCATGGTTTTTAGCAGATGACCTTGTTACTCTTCCAAATTCAGATTTACTGTTTCTTACTGCTTTTCTATGCATTTAGCAGCAGATTTTTTTTCTTTCCAGAAGTAATACCCTTATATATATTAAATGTTAAATGAATATTTTCTTTATTTCGGGAAAGATATCAAAATACCCCAAGTCTAGAAAACCAGTCCTACCTATGAAACATGGAATTGAGAATTTGTAAAGTGAGGAAAGCCTGGCTGGCTCAGTTCATAGAGCATATATCTCTTGATCTTAGGGATCATGAGTTAGAGCCCCACATTGGTCACAGAGATGATTTTTTTAAAAAAGTGAATTTGTATAGTGAGGCATATTTACTAATATTAAAGCATGAGGGAAATGAAGTCATACTAAACTTCCACATAGTATTACACCTGACTTCTTGTGGTCACTTAGTTTAAATTGGCAGTTTGATGTTCTTTGGTGATGCTTAGAAAACAGTGTAAAGTGCTCTAGTTTTTAAAAATAGCTGACAGAAGGCACTTCTTCACCTTTAGAATATATTCTTTAATTCAAATATGAAGAACAAACATAAAGTAACATATCTTTAAAAACAGTTGGCTATTTTAATTGTTAAATATTGAATCAAGTTAGTTGTGAAACAGATTTTTTTTTTAAGATTTTATTTATTTGAGAGAGAGCATGCTCATGAGCAAGAGGGCGTGGATTGGGAAGAGCGGGAGGGGGAGAGGGTGAAGCAGACTCCCCACTGAGCCCACTGTGGGGCTGGGTCCCAGGACCCTGAGATCTGACCTGAGCTGAAGGCAGACACTTAACCAACTGAGCCACCCAGGAGCCCACTATGAAACAAATTTTAAAGCCAAGAATAAATACTGCTAAAAACTATCGAATTTTATTTTTAAAAACATATATTGAACCCTTTTTAAATCTTGATTTGATTTAGGAATTAGATGATTGTGAACTAGCCTCAGGATCTTGATTGTGGCTTCATAGTTGTCAATGTAAGTGTGAGAACTGCATAAACTTGAACTGCTTTTACAAGGATTTTAACCACTTTGAATCCTTTCTAGAGCATTAAAGATTTCTTTAAAAGTTTGCTCTTTGCCAAAAGTAATAAGATAAAAAGATTCAGTGAAAAGTGACTTGAGGAAAAAAATTGGCACATTTTATTTGTATAGCATAACTCCTTTTTGTTGGTCACCATCCCAAACTGATTATAGTGATAATGAGTAGCTGTTATCCAGAAATGAAACAAAACATGAAAAATTGGATTTTATAGTTTCAATGGCTTGTTGATTTAATATAATAAAATTTTAGAACGGTGTTTATCTTCGGATAACGAAAGGAATATTATACAGAAAATGCCAAACTTAAATATATTTTACAGATTTTTAAATGGGGTAAGAATATACACATTGAGATTGATTAGTGCTTTTAGGCATTAGAAACTTGCAATGTTTGTTTGCTCGAATGAAGCATAAAATAAGTGGATTTGGTAGCATGTTATCTAAGAGGCTAATGAAAGGGCTGTGATACAGCGGGATAGGTCAGGCTAAGAGTCAGATTAGGTACACTAGAATGAGAGCCAGATGGAGAAGTAGGAAAGGAGCATCCTAAGGGTATATTAATTTTTTTCTTAAAATAATGTATTTGTTTTTTAAAGATTTTTATTTATTTATTTATTTGACAGAGAGAGATCATAAGTAGGCAGAGAGGCAGGCAGAGAGAGGGGGAAGCAGGTTCCCGGCTGAGCAGAGAGCCTGATGCGGGGCTTGATCCCAGGACCCTGAGATCACAACCTGAGCTGAAGGCAGAGGCTTTAACCCATTGAGCCACCCAGGCGCCCCCAAAGAATGTATTAAAAGTAGAAATTAAAGACAGGTTTATCATTGCTAAGAATTTTCCTATTTGTAATCTGTGTTCAGGGGTTTTTACTTAGCTGTGAACAAAAAATAGATTGTGGGGTAGCATTTTCTATACAGTAGGCTAATGTGACTAGAGTTTTGTGTATTTTACCTATTTTTTTTTTAGTCTAAGAGCTTTTGAAATAAATTGTAAAAATAGAATAGTAAAATACATCAGTGGTGGAGTGAATGTAGTTTGTTGGAAATTTTTTTCTCTCCTAAGACACCCAAGTTATTAACCACATTATCCATTTATAGGCTAGACAAATGGCTGCTGTTCTCCTAAGACGTCTTTTGTCCTCTGCATTTGATGAGGTCTATCCAACTCTTCCCTCTGATGTTCAGACTGCCATCAAGAGTGAACTACTGATGATTATTCAAATGGAAACCCAGTCCAGCATGAGGAAAAAAATTTGTGATATTGCTGCAGAGCTGGCCAGGAATTTAATAGGTGTGTATGCAGATACATTCATTAGTATGTTCTAGAAGAAAATGAGTATATCCTTTTTTTTTTTTTTAAGTTGAATCTTCTCAAAGGAAGATTCCTAAGTACCTGAGTACCATTTATTCTCTTCGAAACAAGAGTGATTATGGATTCTGCATTTAGAGCCAAAAATTACAGATGTTTGTGAAGTGTAGTCATAATACCTACCTGTTGGTCTTCAGAACATCTGTGTGGAGAAATAATTCTGTAGTTTGCTTAAAAATTGTCAGTTTTATTTCCTCCTTAATCTATAAAGTTTTGAAATCACAGTGTAACTTACAACCTACTTTGTAGATTAAACTTGCCAACAGAAGCAAAAATGCGTTGACTCTGGGAGTTTTTGCTATTATACTTGTATATTTGTAAATTATGCACATAGGCTATTATGCCACTATACTGTGTACTTTATAAAGTACACAAAATATTTTTAAACAATGAAATAAAAGGAAAATCTTTAAAAATGCATTTTACCAATAATCAAACCCTTTTTGGTCACACTAAAAATATTAATGTAATTGAATATGCTTTTTGCTTTTTTCTGACCGATTCAGAGATATGATTTTTTTAGAAAATTTATTTATATTTTAGAGACAGAGAGTGGGAGGAGGAGGGGCAAAGGGAGAGGGGAGAGAGAATCTTAAGCAGACTCTGCACTGAGCCCAGAACCCAGAACAGGGCTTGATTTCATGACCTTGAGATCATGACCTGAGCTGAGACTAAGAGATGCTTAACTGACTGCACCACCCAGGCAACCCATTCATAGATAGGATGTTAAACTCAATTCATTTAGGCAGCATTTTTAAAGGTTGAAAAGGATGCCTTACAAAGATAAGGGCTAAATGGGACAATATTGTTGGTTGTGCTTATTAGTAAATCATGACTAATTTTTTAATTTAATACTTAGTTAACATAGAGTGTAGTATTGGTTTCCGGAGTAGAATTGAGTGATTCATCACTTAAATACAGTGTTCATCACAACCAGTGCCCTCCTTAATACCTATCACCCATCTAGCCTATACCCAGCCCACCTCCCCTCCAGCAACCCTTGGTTTATTCTCTATGGTTAAGAGTCTCTGTGATTTGCCTCCCTAATTTTATTTTTCTTTTCTTTCTCCTGTGTTCATTTGTTTTGTTTCTTAAATTCCACATACTGTCTCCCTCTAACTGACTTGATTCAATTAGCATAATACACTGTAGGTCCATGCATATTGATGCAAGTGGCAAGATTTTTGTTCTTTTTGATGGGTGAGTGATACTCCTGTGTGTGTGTGTACCTCTTTATCCATTCATCAGTCGATGACATTTGGGCTCTTCCCATAATTTGGTGATTGTTGATAGTGCTGCTATAAACATTGGGGTGCACATGCCCCTTTGAATCCACTTTTTTGTATCCTTTGGGTAAATAGTAGTGCAGTTGCTGGTTATTACAGTATGACGCTAATTTTTTAATCTCCACTACCAATAATGCCAAGTCAGTTGTTCATGTTAGCTGACTGATATCAGCCAATTCTTAAAAATAGGAAATATGTTAAATTATTTTAAATAAGTTCAAAACCCCCTGAAACCTTTAAATTTGAATTTTTTAAGTAGCCTAGAAAATCTGTTTTCAAGTTTAAGTGTGCAGATAAGAATTGTGTTAGGTGTATATATCATTTCTAATTCAAAATCACTTAATAATGGAAAGGTTTCCAAAATGTTTCGAAGTACGCTCTCCATAGATTTTTTTTTTTAATAGCGATTTCATTCCCCTAACCTCCAAGCACAATATTTATGTTAAAGGGACTGATTAGGGGTATTTTTTTTTTTAAATGTCAGCTGAGTAGCACAGTTGTCACTTCAAAAAAATTCAGAAAATATGGGAGGGAAATTTTTTAAAAAGGAAAAGTGCATACATAACTCATCTATAATTTCTACAACTTTCAAAATGCTTTGAGACAGTATAATTTGTGAGTCTTTTTTAACTAGGACAGATTTTTGTGGTCACTCATTTTTATTATAAAGTGCCACAAAAATTCTTTATTTTAAAATCTGGTTTAAAAATAAGCACCTTGGGGCGCCTGGGTGGCTCAGTGGGTTAAAGCCTCTGCCTTCGGCTCAGGTCATGATCCCAGGGTGCTGGGATCGAGCCCCACATCGGCTCTCTGCTCAGCAGGGAGCCTGCTTCCCCTCCTCTCTCTCTCTGCCTGCTTCTCTGCCAACTTGTGATCTCTGTCTGTCAAATAAATAAATAAATAAATAAGCACCTTGTTAGCATGAGTACTGCTCTGGGTCCTGGGACTTCCATTCTTGGATCTTCTCCAGTTTGAAGGTAATATTTACAGTGTTTTGGCTTCAAGACCTTGATACCAAATACTAACTTTGCCTTCTTTTTAAACTCTTTAATAGCAATAGCATATATAAATAAATAAAAACTTAAAACACAAGGGTGCCTGGGTGACAGTTGGTTAAGCACTGGCCTTCAGCTCAGGTCATGATCCCAGGGTTCTGGGGTGGAGTCCCACATTGGGCTCCTTGCTCAGGGAATCTGCTTCTCCCTTCCACCCCTCCCAACCCTGACCCCCACTCACACACTCACTCTGTCTCTCTCTCTTGTAAAAATAAGTTCTCTTAAAAAATAAACTCTTTAATAGCAATAGTGTAAATACGAGTTAACCAATCAGATAGTCATGGTGCTGCCTTTTCTCCAAATGCTAGTCCTTGGAAATAACCACTGTTGATATCTCTTCTTATGTAACACAAAAACAGGGCTGCTTTTTTTATAAAATTAGAATGCCATGTTTATGGTTAAAGAACCTAATTGTATTAGGATTTTTTTTTTTAATGTAGAGCATGTGACATTTTCTACTGCTACATACTTTGAGGCTTATAAAATGAAAAGAATAACCCTTCATTTTTTGAAGTTTTGACTTACACACTTTGTGCCTGGATTTCTTTACTTTTAGATGAGGATGGCAACAATCAGTGGCCTGAAGGTTTGAAGTTCCTTTTTGATTCAGTGAGCTCTCAAAATATGGGACTGCGGGAAGCTGCCCTTCACATTTTCTGGTACATACATTTATCTTAATGTCCTGAAAAACTGAATGTCGTGAATGTGCAAAACATTAATTGATTGTTTTAGTCTGACTTTTTAGACTTAAATAATGCCTTTAGGTGAGCTTTGTATTTGTGTTGGAAGTAAAATTGAAAAAAAAAAAAAAAACCAAAGCTTTTAATTTCATTTTATAATCCTTTTTTGTACACAAGGGTTGTCTGCGTTTTTTTAAAAAACCCTTTATCTTTTATGATTCCATGAAAGACATTTTCTTCTTTATTTGGAGATTGACACGGTACTAGATATAAATATATCTTTTAAAAAGCCACCTGAATGATGAAATCTTGAAGAAGAAAGAAAAGGCTGGCGAATCCCCATTGTTTTCTGGATCTTTTATAACCAAACTTTATACAGTATTTTAATAAACTCCATAAGCAAATGGTCTAAGTTGAGAATTATGATTATCTGCACTAAGAAAAAATATGTCCATGTTATACAGTCCTATGGTAAAAATATAATTGGATTTATAACATTCCAAGATTGTATATTTTTAAAAATGAGATCTACCTTGAACATTTGGAAAAGGATAAGGGTAGATACTCCACCATTTTCTACCTCAGTTTTCAGATGTATCTCACCTATATTGGTAATCTAGGGTAGAGAATTAATTGAAAGTATTCAGTGTAACTACTAACCACATTTACAGTAGAACTTGGACTACCTGGATTACTGAGCAAGTCTAGGAGCAGGTTGTCAGGCAGCATGGTTACTGCAGCTACCATCTGAAACCTTGTACTTGCTTTTGTCCCGTCCTGTACTCCAGGTCACCTTCCTATGGAGGCAGAGTGATAAGGATAAAGCATAGGGCTAGGATTGGCTGCTGAGTAGCATGTGAGCGCCTGGATTGCCCCTGCTGTCAGTCTAATCCTCTCCACTCTGTTTGTTGCCATTCGCTCAACCCCAAAAGAGGATTGCTTGGAGGATGGACAGATGATGTTCAGCCTTCTACGTTAATGCACACTTGGGTCAGGCTAATGTTTAAGGTTAGATTAGAACATTAGATGCTCTAGCTGATACTTCACTATAATGTCATTTGGATCTTTTTTAGGAATTTTCCTGGAATTTTCGGTAACCAACAGCAGCACTATTTAGATGTTATCAAACGGATGTTAGTTCAGTGTATGCAAGATCAGGAACATCCATCGGTAAATAATTTCAATTCCATTAATACTAACACCTGATTTAATAGAACATTTAACTTGGGGAGGAAATGTATATATTTGGTGATTATCTTTAGTTTTAATACTTGAAAATATAAATACTAGTTTTACTGACAAAGAAAAATTTCCTCTTGAATAAGAAATCTTGAGCTTGCATCCAACAAAAATTTCGCACGTTTGACATATTTTACTGTCTTCATTTTAGATCAGGACATTATCTGCTAGAGCGACAGCTGCATTTATACTTGCAAATGAACATAATGTTGCCCTATTCAAACATTTTGCAGACTTGTTACCTGGATTCTTACAGGTAAGAAAACAGTATAAAACAAGTGATACTTACATCCTACTGGTTTTCTGTAGTTTAAGGTCCCATCAGAGTTCTCTATTGTATTCATTTATTCAGTATATTTGTTGCCTACTGTGTGCTGGCCCTAGATGCTAGGGATTCAGCAGTGAACAAAACATGCAAGCCTCTGTCCCCATTGAACTTTGATCTCGTGCCTTTCCATAGACTCTTGGTCTTTTAAAATATTTAGGATTTCAAATTTTTCTAGAACGTAAACGATAAAAGCAGTTTATGGCTATTGAATATACAACCACATAAGTTATTACCATAGGATCAGCCAAATAACCCATGAAATATAATGCCCATTTTACATAAGGAGAAGCTAAAGAGGAGAGGTTAAGAAACTTGCCCAAAATCACAGTGTTGGTAAGTGATGGAAACATGATCCAAACCCAAACTGGACAGTAGTCCTTACTCTTAAGCCCAGGATTTGAAATGGTCTGTGCTATAAAGTGAACAGTTATGGTTAATTGTCAGTATTGGATCCCAAAGGTGTTATTATTTTAAGGATACTTTTCTGCCTTAATCAGAAAGTAAAATAAGATTGTATAAGTTAGAGCAACTTGTTAGACCATTATTTTGTAATAACTGCATATTCTGTTTTGAAATGCATAGGTAACATGCTATGTACACATACAAGTTTTAAAAATACAAATATATTGCCCTAAGTTAACACAAAGAAGAAATAAAAAGAAAGGAATAAACTGTAAAATGGCATGCTTTTCAGTCTATAAATGGTAGGGCATGGCTACAACAAAAGACATAGACTCAGTGATTTTTAATTGATGTGTACAAACATGGTGGCTAAACATGTGGACTAACAGATATCGCTGACAAGGCAAACACTATGAATGCTGTTAGCATTGATGATTTGATTTCCAGAAACGGTAAAAATCTGGACAAAACAAAGTATGGATCCATTCTTGATTTATACAGTATTTGCACTTGTGGGTGGGCAGAATCATGGTACATTAAAAGCAGACAAAAAATAATTTGTGAGTTAGGCTTTAGATTCAGATCATTATAAATGAATTTTTCATTTTTAGAAGTATCTGACTTTTATCGTCTTGTGAGTTCCTCAGAAGCATTTGTGTCACAGATGTGGGCTATCTAGAAACCCTGGCCTTTGCCCTTCCTTGGTCATTGTGACAGCCAAGAAAACTGGGAGAAATAGTGTCCCCGTTGAGAACCACTGGGTTAGAGAGGATTTGGAAGAGTTAAAACTGAAAAGACCTGTATGTATTCTGCGTATTTCAAAGTAATTTTGCTGGGTCTAGTAGAAACTTTTCTCCCTGTGCTGTCAAACTGAAAAGAGAGTTTGGGTCAATGACAAACATGAACTTTTCCATTCTGTCGTCTTAGTGGTTTATTAACTAAAAAATTTGGGAGTTACTCACTGCTTAAATCTAATCTCAGATTTTTCTTCTCCTGAATTTAGAGTAAGTTAAAATGTTAGCCAAAACTTCTAGGAGTTGTCACTTGGAAATAGGCAATGGTACATACAAATGTACTCTTAAATACCACAGTGAGCTAACTTGATGTCAAAGAGAAATAAACTGAGTAATACTGGACACTTTTTTTTTTTTTCAATTTTATTTATTTGTCAGAGATAGAGCACAAGCAGGGGGAACAGCAGGCAGAGGGAGAGGGACAAGCAAGTTCCCTGCTGGGCAAGGACCCAGATGTGGGACTCGATCCCAGGACTCTGGGATCATGACCTGAACTGAAGGGAGACACTTAACCAACTGAGCCACTCAGGTGTCCCTGGACACTTTAAATGTATCATATATAAGGTCTAGTATTTACTGCATGTCTGAAAAAGACGAGGATATGGATATTAGAGGGACAGAGGAAAGGGATTCCTTCTGGTCATGAAAAGAATTCCTTGACAGCCTTAAGTTTATTGTGCTGGTTACTATAATTCTGACTTAGATTTAAATATCTGTATGTTTCTAGTTAATTTTAGTCAAAAGGAAGATATACATGTGGCTGTGAATTTGCTTCTGTAGATTGCTAAGTTGTTATTTAGTGAAAATTCTCTTCAATAATATTATTCTGTTGTCTGCGTCTTAGTGTTTTGACAGTAAGGCATCACATCTGTAAAGTGACTCCTGGACGTGGACCTTTTTTCTTTTCATTTTTTCCAGGCTGTGAATGACTCGTGCTACCAGAATGACGATTCAGTCCTAAAATCCCTTGTTGAGATTGCAGATACCGTTCCAAAGTATTTGCGTCCTCATTTAGAAGCTACTTTACAGCTAAGTCTAAAGGTAAATTCGGTATTTCGGCAAATGATCTGTTTATTCTTTTTAGTGAATAATCTGAACTATTAAATACATACAAGTACATCTTCTCTGTAGTTGTGTGGAGACACCAGCCTCAATAACATGCAACGCCAGCTTGCCCTTGAAGTAATCGTGACCCTATCTGAGACTGCAGCTGCTATGTTAAGAAAACATACCAACATTGTTGCACAGACCAGTAAGTCTAAGGTCTTTAAATAATTTGTGTTAAAAGTAGAAAAATTGTTGGATGAACTTGCTGAGAGTTGTGTAAACTCACAGATTGCTGAGAATAATAATGAATGTTCTTTTACTATCAGATGAATGTGGAGAAATGTCTTTTTGTACATATTTATGTGCATGGACCCAGCACGGTGGCTGTGCCGCAGATATTCTGAAATCCTAGTGTTATAGGCATGACTTGTGATACCTGGAAATAAATCAAAAGATGTGGAAGACTTTTATGGGGGAAATTGGGTAACATGTTGAAAGACTGATAGGAGAACTAAATATCAGTTCTCCTCAGACTAATGTATAACCTATTACAGTTTCAGTTAAAATCCAGTAAAGTTGGTCATAAGGTTGATCCTAAAATTCATGTAAAATAATATAGGTCCTGAAGTAGCCAAGACAGTTTAGAGGCGCAAAGTAGAGATCTTGTCTTCTCACCTATGAATATTTAGAAATTGTTGGTGATAAAGGGAGACAAATGGACCATAGGAAGCAGATGGATCTATGCATGGATCCATTCACCTGGAAATACAGTGGACTTTATGAATATTTAGAAATTGTTGGTGATAAAGGGAGACAAATGGATCATAGGAAGCAGATGGATCTATGCATGGATCCATTCACCTGGAAATACAGTGGACTTTAAAAGATAGACAATTGACCAAAGGTCATTCTGTGGCAAAAATCTGTCCCAACCTCAGATACCCTATAAAAACCAATTTAAGGTTGATTAAACACCAAGTGATAGATACTTTTTAAAAGTAAAGCCTGAGAGTAGAGAAAGTTGTTTTTTTAAGAGTGACTCACAAACTATAGATGCAAACATTGCTAAATTTGCAAATACTAAAACAGTTTTTTGACCAAATACACCATAAGTGAAAATAAAGGATAAGTTGCAGTACACACATAATCAGCGAGTTCAGGTCTGTAGCAAACAGGCAACGCAACAGGTAGGAACCAGAAATGCATAAGGGAGGAATTGGAATGAGCTAATGAGGGCTGCTCAGCATCAGTAAACACCAGTGTAGTTGTGGAGTCCCAAGTTGCCACAAAGTTCAACAGTTATCAAGTGTTGGTGAAAGATGTGGAGCAGAGGACTCTTACAGCTTCAGAGCATCTCACACATGGTAATGAAATAAGATCTTTCAGACTTGTGGAGCAGCGCACATTTATGCAACCCCTATATTGAACAGTTAGTCTGTATTATTAATATTGAAGATACCTGTAACAATTTCATGCCCTGAACTCAAACTTGTCAAGGATGTGTGAGTAGTCATCTCATTAAAGCAAATTTTGTAATAGAAAATTAGAAACAACTAAAATGCCCATCAGTAGAATAGTGTTTATGTAATTGAACACCGTGAAAGAATTAAGTTGAAATCCATGTGTGTTGAGAAGAAAGCAGATTGCCCAAGGATACATGTAGTATCTACTATATATTATGTAAAAATTAAAAGCTTGAGCTAGCCCTATATTTTGCATACAGAGAAATCTGTAGTTCAAGTGTAAAAACACTTTGGGAATGAGAGGCATCGATTTTAGGCAGTGCTACCCTCTGGTGACTAAAGGAAAGAATATAATAGCATCTGGGGAGTTTGATTTTTATCTTTAATGTTACTTCTTAAACAGAACAAGATCTAAAGCAAATGTGGCAAAAACATTAAAATTTAACAAACCAGATGTTGGGGGCACAGGCAAATAATTTTTCTTAGAGACAAAGTAAATCTTTTGGTTTTTACTTAAAATTCTTGTTTGTAAAAAGTGATATTAATAAAATAAAAAAGCCACAGTATTTGGGTATGAAGTGATGATTTGCCTTAGTTCCTCAGATGTTAGCGATGATGGTTGACCTCGAAGAGGATGAGGACTGGGCAAATGCAGATGAGCTGGAAGATGATGACTTTGACAGGTAATTGCACATGCTGGACACTTTGTTGGAGGCACCCTTGGCAGAATGGAGTGAGTACAGGTTGCAGCGAGAGTTTGGGGTTCTAGGGCCCGTCTCTTTCTGCTGCATTCTATAATCTAAAGTTAAACTTAAGTTTGGAAACTAGGACACTTGGGTTTGTTTTTGTTTTTTGTTTTTTGTTTTTTGTTTTTTGTTTTTTTTTAAAGATTTTATTTATTTATTTGACAGACAGAGATTACACAAGTAGGCAGAGAGTCAGGCAGAGAGGGGAGGGGAGAAGCAGGCTCCCTGCTAAGCAGAGAGCCCGATGCGGGACTCGATCCCAGGACCCTGGGATCATGACCTGAGCTGAAGGCAGCGGCTTAACCCACTGAGCCACCCAGGCGCCCTGTTTTTTGTTTTTTAATTGAGATTTTATTTGAGAGAAAGCATGAGATGGCAGAGGGTCAGAGGGAGAAGCAGGCTCCCCACTGAATGGGGAGCCCAATGTAGGACTCTCTTCTGGGATTCCAGAGTCACGACCTGAGCCGAAGAATCATGGCGCTTAACCGATTGAGCCACTCGGGCACCTGACGCTTTGGCTTTTGTCAGATTCTGTAAATATTTTTAATAAAGTAGATATCTTTTCCACCCCATTTTACTCTAAATTTTCAAGATTTTTTTTAGTGTAAGAGTATCTTAAAATATGTGTAAAGAAGCTTTATTGTGAAAAATGCTTTTATATGCATAGACCTCACTTAAAATAGTTGTTGCCACACAGTTCCTGGCAAAATGCCCTGTTTCCCAATTTCGCACAAGGCTAGAGAGGAGACAGTGGTGGCAAGATTTGTACTCTAAGGTACAGTGACACTGGAGCTACTTTTTAACTTACTCAGATTTAAGAGGCCGTCATGGATAGAGATTCCTATGGCAGAGGCCGCCAGAATGTAATTCACTGCCCCGTGGTGTTGATGGTCCCTTCTTAAATTCGAATGAGACGGCAGCACTTCAGAGCTCTGTTATCTTCGTGGATTCTTTCAGTGGCCCTAAAGGTATATTCTCAAGTAGATTCAGAAATGGAGGTGCGGGGTTGAGTGATCTCTCCGGGTTTTGTTTAGCCAGTCTGTATACTGGGGTTTGATGCTATTTCTCTTACTCTTTCCAGTGCGTCATACCTCCCTCTCTGAGAGAACCGAGGGGCGCCTGGGTGGCCCAGTGGGTTAAGCCTCTGCCTTCAGCTCAGGTCATGATCTCAGGGTCCTGAGATGAAGCCCGACATCGGGCTCTCTTCAGCCACGAGCCTGCTTCTGCCTCTCTCTCTGCCTGCCTCTCTGCCTACTTGTGATCTTTCTCTCTCAAATACATAAATAAATAATCTTTAAAAAAAGAACCGAAAGTATTCCCCTGGAAGGCTGGTAGTCGGTATAAGCTACTGTAACAGGTATTAGGTAAAATTAAAGCCATTTGACTTACAGATTATATAGTGTGTTTTGTAGCTTAGTCCCATGATTAAAAGTGCCTACTCTGGCTTAAGTGCCATTTTGAAATATATGAAAATAATCCTCCACTGGAAGTTACTTCATGGGGCTGAAGGGAAGACCAGGCTCGCATTGGGTTTCCTTTCTCTGGTTCAGTTACTGTAATGTGCTGCTCCCTGGCCTTTCATTTTCCCTGTACAAGGCACTTAATTTATATGACTTAACAAAGCGATTTTTTCTGGTCTGGATGAATAAGATTTTCTTATCTGTGAGTAAATAGGTCTTAAATATATTTCCAAGATGAATTTGAATAATCCTCAAGATCATTTACAGCTCCCTCTTCATTGTCTTCTCCTCCTGACAGTGTGAGACGATGCGCATGACAGACTCACTCCTTCAAAGCAGTGCAAAAAGCTCTTACAGCCAGGTTTCTTCATTTTTCAGTGAAAATGCTGGAATTGAGTTTCCCCTGTGCATAGTTTGTGGCAGTACAGTTTGCACCCCTTTGAAAGCAAATGAGCTCACAGCAAGGAAGACAGCCTCCAGAGTCTCAGCACGGCTTCCAGATTTCCTGGTTCTGTCCTGGTTCTGTCCGTTGAGTTTGAAGGGAAAATGTCCAGGAGAGGAGATAACAAGGCTCTTCTAAACACTGCTCATACCTCTGAGTCTCAGAAGCATCAAAGCTTGAGTGTTAGCCAGTGAGGGGTGTGTGCAGAAGAGGGAGAGAGGGAGCAGAGTCTTGAAAGTTAAGAAAGTTAAGGATTTGTTACGCCACGGTGAATGAATCACGATGTCATGTACCCTCCCCCTTTTCTTGAATTCTGGATTTTTAGCTCACAACTTCATACATTTGGAAGACGGCTTGAGTTGGTCTTTCTCAGCCTTAGTTGAATGTGATAACATGTTTAGATGTCCGTGTGTACAGTGCACAGTTCTTGTGTCTGTTGAGCGAGGTGAATCCCTTCTCTGGTCTGTGTGCAGCAATGCGGTCGCTGGGGAGAGCGCCCTGGACCGAATGGCGTGCGGACTCGGTGGGAAGCTGGTGCTGCCGATGATCAAGGAACACATCATGCAGATGCTCCAGAATCGTAAGCCGGGTCTCCCTCAAATGCTCAAGGGGTGCGGTGTGGCTTTCTGAATCCTAAACTCTGGCAAGCGCTGAGACTTACTCTTTCTTCGCCGTTTTTATCCTGCTCTTAGCCCAACTTTTGTATGGTTCCGATAAAATCTTCCTTAGTCCTCTTTGGAACCACTCAGTCTTGTGCTGAAGAATGCTTTTCCTCACTACTGCAAATGTTCATTCAGTTCCCTCCCTAGAATTGGCTTCAGTGCATAGGAAGAAATTGTAATTCCAAGGAAAAACTATAGATTTGTTCCCTAGACAGAAATAATCTAGGTTTTAATTTTTAAATAAGACATCGTCATTTATTGTTTATGAAATATTAGCATATTTGATTCATATCATTTTCCTTTATCCACCCCCTTTTGTTTTTAAAAACTTATAATCGGAAGAGAAGCCACTTCTGTATTTCTGCTGTTTTCATAGCAAATATTTGGTCATTTGTCAGCCTCTGTACCTGTCATTTACAGCAAGTATCAAAAATTGTTGTATAGGTGTTCTACTTTTGTCTTTTTTTTTAAGATGTTATTTTTAGGTAATCTCTGCATCCGGTGTGCTCCACTAAGCCAGCCAGGTGCCCTTTCTTTTCTTTTTGTCTTTTTAATTACGGAGTTAAGGTGCTTAACTTTTTAAAAAAATTCAAATACAGAAATGCGGCTTAGATTTGGCCACTGTTAATAGGTCTCTGACACTTTGTCTGACCTCCTTTGTGCATACATGCAGTTTTTAAAAAGTTGGAACATACCTTATGGACACGCCATACTCAGCTTAAGCTTTTGCCCCAAGGTATATTGTATCACCACATAAACAGCTCCCCCTCATTTTTTAAACAACCACAGAGCCTTCTACAGTACTCCACTAAATGTTAATAGGTTTGTTTTTTATTACAAATAATGCTAATGCATACACTCTTCTACAGAAATCCTGGCTTACTTGAATGCGTATTTATATCTATAGGATACATTACATACAAGATACACACTTGAGGGTCGGACCATTGATTCAGCATCTTAAAGTCGTAAAACGGAGTTGTAACAAAAGACTCGCTTCAAATGAAAGTGAATCATTGAGAACTGAAGGCCTTATGCAGTTTTCTTATCCTATATAAGACTCTTCTCCTGAAAAGGCATGGCCCAAAACCATTATTCCTTTCTTTTTTTAAGATTTTTTATTTATTTATTCAACAGACAGAGATCACAAGTAGGCAGAGAGAGAGGAGGAAGCAGGCTCCCCGCTGAGCAGAGAGCCCAATGTGGGGCTCGATCCCAGAACCCTGGGATCACGACCCGAGCTGAAGGCAGAGGCTTTAAACCACGGAGCCACCCAGGCACCCCCCGTTATTCCTTTTTAATGATGTGATTGTACATCTGGGTCTTGGATAATTGTCTTCCCCTCTTTTTCCCTCCTAAATTTATTGACAGTTTCTTTGCCCCTTCAGAGGGATGGAGACAGCATCAAAGATTGCTCAAAATTATATGAGCTGCTAGGAAGTATCTAGCTTTTCCATTTTTAAAATGAAGAAAGTAGCCCGGATGCACAAGGTCACCCCAGCTGCCACTGTCTCACCATTGGTTCACACTATTCTTCAAATCAGTGTGGGTATGACTGTGACTTGTAGTTCAAGAATTTGGCTTTTAAATTTCTGCTACAGCTTACTAGCTGGATGTCAAAGGCTTTGTATATATGGCAGTGAACTCTTGATAAGATGTGTTGCTGTTAACTCTATGGCTTTGAGCAAATCTTCTGCCCCTTAATTTCCTCATCTGTAAAAGAGGAGAAATGATGCAGAGATGTATTTCATGTGTGCAACAGCAAACAGTATGTATGTCCTAGTAACTTAACATGCGCCCCACTTATTTTTAAAGATTGTTCTACTGGCTTTGCTTTAAATAATAAAAAGGAAAATTTAAAGAAGAAAAGCCATTTCCAAATCCCTGTGCCATAGCAACACATTCTGCTGAACATACTTTCAGGGACTCTGCCTGTTGGAGATGTGTAGGCATATCTTTCTCTTCTCTGAACCAAATATGGACACCTTTAGTATTTATTATCTCTCTTCTTTAAATTAGTAAATTCAGTATGCAAAGATTAGCATCTTATTTACCAGTTTTCTAGGATGATTATTCCTCAGTTGAAAAATTTTGGCTTACTGATCTGTTGAGTAATTGAAACTCATTAAAAATAAGTATTTAATAATGTTATAAATAATAGGTTTTAATACTTTACAGCAAAATTGGGAATTTCTCAGAAATTTTTTCTAGTAGAATTAGTCACAACAGAGTTCATCTTTATGTGAGTTTTGAGCTCCCCAAAGTTAACAGTTAAGTCTGATAAAATATCAGACTTTCCTACAGCTTTAGTTCTCAAACCTTCTGCCTTCAGGACCCCTTTACGCGCTTAAAAATTACTGAAGATACCAGAGTGCTTTTGTTTATGTGGTATATCAATGTTTACACCATTAGAAATGAAAACAAACATTTAAAATGTGCACTTAAAGATAACAGTATTAAACCCATTGCACATTAACAAATAATATTTTTCATGAAGAATGATTCTTCCAAAACAAAAACATGTTAGTGAGAAGAATGTTTTATGCATTTTTGTAAATATTTTCTAAATATCTTAGGATATTTAGAAATAGTTCCTATTTCTGCTTCTTCCTTCGGTCTCATGGGATCTTACATGTTTTGTAATCCTTGGAGTACTCCACTGGATCCTCAGAATGAGAGTGAGAGAGTATTATCAGGAGAATAGTTTTCAGAGAATCCCAGGGTTCTTGGGCCCCTCTTTGAAAACCATTGCTTTACAGATACTAGCTTTCTGTATTTATGTATCTCTTGCTTTTTGCCACAAGTTATATGAAACACCTCAAAGGGAACAATAATATAAATATAAGTATTTAGAATTGCGAGACAGGGAAATTATATATTACAATATAATAGGAAGGTTTAGTAAAATAAATATTATCTAGCTAATTTCTATTAGTCTAAAATCACATAGCTATTAGCAATAAAATACAAATGAAGTTCATCTATGTTCATGTACCATATTGTTAAATAAACATTCTTTAAAAGCAGCATCTTTCCTCCATGACTTTTTTTTCTCTTTAAAGAAATGTGACGGAGGCACCTGGCTCGCTCGGTCAGAGCATGGGACTCTTGATCTTGGGGCCAAAAGCCCAAGCCCCATGTTGGGTGTGGAGATTGCTTAAATAAATAAAATGATAAACTTTAAAGGAAAAAAAAATGTGACCGGGAATGGAGATAAAGTGACTCTTTATTCAGTAAATAGTGTATGTGACATACACTCCAGGTACTTGTTGCCTACGGTAAATCTTAGGGGTAAAGCCTCGTTTTCAGCAGTTGCTGTAAATAGTAACAAGCTCTTTGCTTCCATATTGCCTTTTGACTACTTCTGGAATAGAAGTGCTCGTGTGATGTAACTGTCACTCCAGTGAAACAGTCCCAGGCAGGCATTTTTTTTCCTGTTCATTTTTCTAATTAATGTATAAAAATGTTTTGATAATCTTTTCCAAATAAGGAGAACTTGGTGTTAGACTTCTGACTACCAGAGTGACATGCTTATACTGGTTAATTGCTCTTCTTTCATGTGTGATTATTTTTTGTAGCGGACTGGAAATACCGGCATGCAGGATTAATGGCCTTATCAGCCATTGGTGAAGGATGCCACCAGCAAATGGAAGGAATTTTAAATGAGATAGTAAATTTTGTTTTGCTTTTTCTCCAGGATCCTGTAAGTACCAGTAAATAGCTGACTCATAATTATTACTGTAGTTTCACATGGGAACCCATTGCCTTTACTTACACAAAGTAACCCCTTCTAGCATCCAAGAGTAAGGTATGCAGCCTGTAATGCTGTGGGACAGATGGCTACAGATTTTGCACCTGGTTTCCAGAAGAAATTTCATGAGAAGGTAAATAACAATGCCCCAGACACTCAAATCAGACTTTTAAGAAGAGGGTTGGCATTTTCTGTGTATGCTTCGAAATGTGGCATTTCAGAATGTGTGCTTACCTGCTTGCATTTCACAGGTGATCGCAGCCCTGCTGCAGACCATGGAAGACCAAGGCAACCAGCGAGTACAGGCCCACGCTGCTGCCGCTCTTATTAACTTCACTGAGGACTGTCCCAAGTCACTACTTATCCCATATTTAGACAATCTGGTGAAACATCTGCATTCCATCATGGTACTTAAACTTCAGGAGGTAAGTTTCTAGGTCTTTCAGCTCCTTATCGAGAGATTAACATAGGTTAATTTGATGGGTAAGACCTGGAGAAAGAGAGACTTCCCAGCATGGCCATATAGAATAGAAAGTTAAGTTCAGCTATTTGAAGTATAATAATTCAGTCTTGACAAGAGAATAGGCCAATATTGGAATTGGGGAAGAAGATAGAGCCTAAAGGTTAGGTAAAATCAGTATTTGAATTGCCTTGAAACAAGGCAGTTATTTTGAATTCTGATTTATGTAAATTTGGAAGAGCCATTTTGTTCTTAACTGCTGCAAGAAATCATGATAATGTGATTGTAGGAAATTAGCACAGTGGCATTGTAAGGCATAAACAAAAAGGGAGAAGATTTACCTCAAGACTGTCAGATTATTGCTCAGAGAGCTTGGGAGGAAATTGGGGGAAGATGACTCTAAAAGTCATTTCTCAGGAAGCAGTAACAGTTTCTGCTGGTTTGAATTTAAAAAGATGAAGAAGTAGTAAAAAATGCTGACCATTCTTCTCACCTGGATGACAGAAGTAGAGAGATGAGGAAAAAGTTCCTTTTTGCTTTAAATATGTTGGATTTCAGACAAGGCCCGGCTGTCCAGATAGAAGGTTTATAGTTACAGCTTAAATAAGCGGTACAACCTAAAAACGATTGAACGATGTTTAATACAGCACTGTGTGAGAAAGAGGATGCAGGAGACAAAGGCAAAGATTTAGGCTCGGTTTGTTGTCAAATACCATGAAAAAAATTGCTGTAAAACTGACAGGAATAAAAAGGACAAATAAAAGACTTTTTTTACTCATTGTATTTAACAGTCATAAAGTTACTGTCGAGTTGCTGTAAAAGTAGTCTAACATTAGAAACTCAGTTCTTCTTCTCTTTTTTTTTTTAAGATTTATTTATTTGAGATGGGGGAGGGGCAGAAGGAGAGAAAATCTCAAGCAGACTCCCTGCTGAGCACAGAGGATTGATCCTGGGCTTGATCCCAGGGCCCTGAGGTGGCGATCTAAGCCAAAATCAGGAGTCACATGCTCAATCAACCGAGCCACCCAGATACCCCTAGAATCTTAATTCTTGTACATTAGTTCATTGTGAACCAGTGGCAGTTTGCCTAGCCCTGTTCTCAAGGAGAACAGGCTAGAAGACAAGATATAGTGTCTCAGAAGGCAGAGAAAAGGGGTTCGAGACAGGATGGGTATTCAGAGTCAGATGACAACAGACTAAGAACATGATAAAGGAACATGAGTTAATCTGAAGACAAAGAAGCAGACCCAAATTGAAGGCAGATGAGTTGGTTAGTCAGGCGTAGATGGACCAAACGTGACTTTACAAGTAGTTTTCGGTAGAGGGTTGAAGAGTAAAGAGAGTTTCTGTTGCATCCCCTTCCCCCAGATGGGCAGCATGTCAGATTTTTAAAAACTAAAAGAAGGAATTGCTAAAATGGGTAGGGAAAAGGATAAGGTATGTGGGCAAGAGTTGTACGAAGGGAGGGTAGCCAAGAAAGAACGGCATTTCTCTGAGATCAGAGGTAGGGTCAGGACCTTAAATGTGGAGCAGATGCAGAAGAAGGGAGCAGGTTACCCTCTTGTGGGGCAGTGGAAGTGATACCCCGAGTTGAAGACCTCTGCGGAGAGTGGCTGGAGTTGCCAAGGGGAATGAAAAAATCTGGAGTCCTCACTGGGTCAGGTATTCACATGAATCCACAGGGATTATAAAATAGTATTACTAGGTAACAGCTTGAGCGCAGCTACAAGTACCCACTGCTCGATACCGGCCTGGTCAGAGAACACTGCAGGTCTTCAGTGCAGAAGGAAGGTGAGCTCACCAGTCTCACCAGACAGTGAAACCGTTTGTGAGGGAGCCCTGGCACCCGCGGTGCTGTTAAGGGGGACCTTCTAGGGAGAGTCAGAAGAAAAAGGGAATTCTCTCCACACCTGGTAGGACAGCACCAAGTACACAGTAAGTAGTGGGAGTAAATGAGGAAAAAGGACTGAGAAAGATAGGTATTAAGCTGGGGATAGAAAAGTTGGAAGAGGAATCAGATTTGTGGTTGAGCATGAACTGCTCTGAGATAAAGCAGACATGAGAAGGGAGCGCTTTATTATATGTTGCTAGCTTCTCCTCTCAGTAGTTCCATGGGGATCCTAGAACCTACGGTCTTCACTCTGGCTGCTGGAGGGTGGTCTCAGCTTGCTGGCAGAGAAGCATTTGAGAACTCGCAGGGGGTGTCTCTACCAGTTTCTCATTTCCGTGACTTGTTTTGTGTGTCTTCCTTCTAGTTGATTCAGAAAGGCACCAAGTTAGTGTTGGAACAAGTTGTGACATCTATCGCATCAGTTGCAGATACCGCAGAGGAAAAATTTGTCCCCTACTATGATTTATTTATGCCATCACTAAAGCATATTGTCGAGAATGCAGTTCAGAAGGAACTCAGACTTCTCAGAGGAAAAACTATTGAATGCATCAGTCTCATTGGTCTGGCCGTTGGGAAGGAAAAAGTAAGTGATTTTTCGAAGGTTCAATTTACTGTATGTAATTTGGCTGTGGAGGCATTGAGAGTTCTAGAAGGCTTTTCCTTCTGATAAATGGTTTTCTGATTGTTTGATTTTTTTCCCTATCATCTTACTCTCCTATCACTGCTACTTTGTATATAAATTCATTTTATCAGTGTTAATGTTAAGGTTTTTTCTTAATTCAATTATGCTCTTGAAACCTCCTCTTTTTCTTACTCCATGTACAGTTTGTCTCCTAGGAGGCCTGTGGAGTTCAAGATCCATATGTGTAGTTTCACCAATTTCAGCATGTACTTGGAAACATTCCACTTGCTTTCTTACTAATCGAAAAGCATCAGGTGTCCTAAGAGAGAAGTCCTATATGCATATAGCTCTTCAGAAAATAATTACCAAGGACCATACCCCAGTGTATTTTTCTTTCCCCCGGCATCTCAGAGTTGTCAAAGCTGATCCAAAAGAAGTCTGACCCCTCAGGTTCCAATTCTCAGAACTATCAACATTAGAACCTCTCTGGTGGGTTTTTCAAAACCAGCATCAGCTTTAACTTACCTTGTGGGATACTGAGAACCTAACCAATAATTTATGTTCCATACTCTGTCTGGCTTTCAAACTGTCTTTGAAACACTACCTGTTTACACAGTGGAGATTGCATGGAGTTAGATGAAAATCATATGGTTTTAGGGAGCAATCCAAAATTTTCTTTCTGGATTTGGATTGTCTTTTTACTGCTGAAAATACATAAACTGTAGACCAAAACTTGATGTCATTAGAGATATCTCTGTACTGCAGTTCACACTGACCTTCACTGGAGAATATAATATTCTAGAAAGAGCACTAAGTCTGCAATATATAGGTCAGAATTTTTCAGTGTAACTTTTGTCTGAGGGGTTGTGACCCATGTGGGAAATGTAATAGATTTTCTTTTGGAAAGTTTTGTTCTTACACAAGAAACAAAATTGGGTAGCAAGCAATAAGCACCTCTCTGATCTGGGAGCCACAAGTAACACTGGTATTGATTTTCCTAACTATTTTCTTCTAGTTCATGCAAGATGCATCAGATGTGATGCAGCTCTTACTGAAGACCCAGACAGACTTCAGTGACATGGAAGATGATGACCCTCAGGTAAAGCAGCTTGCACACATTGGCCTTGATCCATTTAGGAGTAGTGGTTAGTACAGGGTTAATATACTCAAAAAAGAAATTGAGTAATGCACTCCTTGAGATAACCCCTGCTTTCAGAGACATTCTTCACTGGCTTTCCTTTACTTCTCCTGCCACCTTTTGCTCAGTCTGCTATAGCTGCCCTCCTCTCCTCTGACTCTCAGTTGACTGTTGGTGCTCTTCGGGTTCTGTCCCAGGCCCCTTATCTCCTGAGCAGTGTCCTCTACACCGTGGTTTCAGTTTTCCTCTGTATGCTGTGACTTCCAGGTCTTTCTCTGAATTCAGGGTTCATCCAACAACGTACTGGACATCTCCATTTGGTTGTCTCCCAGTCCTCTCAGTGCCACCTGACTTCCTTCCCCAGTCAAAAAAGAAATACAGAAACTTAACAAACTTAGAACACGCTCTGCTTTTCTCTTTCTGCCTGTGAACAAACATTCATTTCACTTAGGACTCACCTCCCCACCCCCACTCAGCCTAATCCCTGCTCCTATTTCACGTCTGGTGTAAGTCATGACAGTGGATTCTTATGACACTGTGCTGTAAATTATGAGTGTGTCATAATCCCGGTAGTATTCACAGTACCTAACAGGCACTACATAAATAATTGCTGAATTACATTTTGACTCTAGACAGCCATGCTATAATTGTTTCCCATAAACTTAAAATTTGTCTTGTTTTGTTTTAGAGTAGGAGTGGGGAGTATTTGTGTGAACGCACATGGGGTAGATATATTGGGGAGTAAAAAAGTCACTTCTGGGTTACCGGGATGATGAATTAAAAACTGGAATCGCTGTAGGTAATTTGCAGGTGATTAAGACTATGTAAGCACAGTAGTAGAAGAGGTGTCTTCAACGTGCCCAGCCACTGAGAAAATTAAAACAGCTGTGAGAAAGGGATGCTTTGTTTCTTGGGTGTTAATAAATGTTTAACGAATGGAATGCTAGGCAGTAGGGATACAGTCAGATAAAATAGGTTCCTGCCTTCAAAAATTCAGTGCCATGCCAGGTACCTTAGACCGGTGTGGTTAAGTGGGTTTTATTTATGTAGTCCAGATGCTATTAGAGAAAAACTATATATTGCTTCTTGAAAGTAACAAACAATAAGACACGGTCCTGGTCTTTCTTGCCTCACCTGCTATCTGTATCTGAGGGTAAAGGTTCGCAATGATTTTGTTGTTTCTGAATGTTTTAAGTATATGATGTTAGAAAATGGACTTACCTCTTAAAGAGGTCTGAATGTAAAATAAAACATTGGTTCCATGAAATAGGGAAATGGCTTAAGCCATTTCTTAAGCTTAGCTTATCTTTTTACCCATTGTTTTAAAATCAATTTTAATTTTTTCCCCCCAGATTTCTTACATGATCTCAGCATGGGCCAGAATGTGCAAAATTCTTGGAAAAGAATTTCAGCAGTATCTTCCAGTGGTTATGGGGCCTTTAATGAAGACCGCTTCAATTAAGCCTGAAGTAGCCCTTTTAGACAGTAGGTGTCTTCACAAAGACATAGGAGTTGTAAAATTCTTCTCTGTGATTATTTTAAACATAAATTTGTTTTCTTCCCTGTTAATAGCACAAGACATGGAGAATATGAGTGATGATGATGGTTGGGAGTTTGTGAACCTTGGGGATCAGCAAAGTTTTGGTATTAAAACTGCAGGATTGGAAGAAAAGTCTACTGCTTGTCAGATGCTGGTGAGTGTGTCCACTGTTTACCAGACTTCAGTTGACAACCTCCCATAACACCTGCCTGCACATTTCAGAGTTCTTTTCATAGGTGCTAGAGAAGTTATTTTAAAGAGCAGGAATATATTCTTTAAAATGTAGAAATCTTCTGATCCATTACTTTTGGATAAAGAAATCCTGTAGGTGCAGTGCTGAATGGCACAGTCAGCTAAGCCACCTACTCCTGCTTTGGGCTCAGGTCATGATCTCAAGGCCCTGGGATCAAGCCCCACATAGGGCTCAGTGGGCAGAGTATTCTCCCCCTCTGCCCCTCCCTTTGCTCATCCTCTCTCTCTTTCTAAAATCTTTAAAAAAAGAAATCATGTAGGTAAACTTTATTATCGGTGCTGTTTCTAACAACAACAAAACACAAGCAGCTCGAATGCTTGTTACTAGGAAGATAATAATAATGTACACTAGAACATTACACAGCTGATACAAAGCTACGTGGGGGCTAGAACATTCCACAGCTGATACAAAGCTACGTGGGGGCAAGGACTTTTGTCTGTTTCGTGCTTAGTGTATAGTAGATAAGATGGCCAAAGAATATTGTTTTTGAATGAATGAACAGAAATGTGCTCGTGATACTAAAAATTGTATGGTTTCACTTGTAAAAAAAAAATTTCATAAACACTAGGGACATCAAAAAGTTTGCAGTGATTATCTCTTATAGTATTATGGGGTCTTGTGTGTAAGTTCTCTTTGAGTTTTTTTCCCCTTCATGAGCGTGTGTTATAGACTGGGACAATTTTTTTTTTTTTTTTAAGATTTTATTTATTTATTTGAGAGTGAGAGAGCATGAGAGGGGAGGTCAGAGGGAGAAGCAGACTCCCCATGGAGCTGGGAGCCTGACGTGGGACTTGATCCCAGGACTCAGGATCATGACCCAAGCAGAAGACAGTCGCTTAACCAAGAGCCACCCAAGCGCCCCCAAATTTTTTTTTTTTAAGATTTTATTTATTTAAAAAAGAAAGATTTCATGGGACGCCTGGGTGGCTCAGTTGGTTAAGCAGCTGCCTTCAGCTCAGGTCATGATCCCAGCGTCCTGGGATCGAGTCCCACATCGGGCTCCTTGCTCGGCAGGGAGCCTGCTTCTGCCTCTGTCTGCCTCTCTGCCTGCTCACGCTCGCGCTCTCTCTATAACTAATAAATAAATAAAATCTTAAAAAAAAAAAAGATTTCATTTATTTATTTATTTGACAGACAGAGATCACAAGTAGGCAGAGAGGCAGGCAGAGAGAGGAGGAAGCAGGCTCCCCGCTGAGCAGAGACCGACGAGGGGCTTGATCCCAGGACCCTGGGATCATGACCCAAGTCCAAAGGCAGAGGCTTTAACCCTGAGCCACCCAGGTGCCCCAACAATATATATATATATTTTTTTAATAAAGATTTTTATTTATTTATTTGACAGACAGATCACAAGTAATCTGAGGCAGGCAGAGAGAGAGAGGAGGAAGCAGGCTCCTCGCTGAGCAGAGAGCCCGATTTGGGGCTCAATCCCAGGACCCTGAGACCATGACCTGAGCCGAAGACAGAGGCTTTAACCCACCGAGCCACCCAGGCGCCCCCCACAATATTTTTTTTTTTCACAATATATTTTTTAAAAGAATTTAAAAATTAGGGTTTTGGATAATAAACTTAGCAATTAAGTAAGCCTAAGTAAAAGTTAATTGCTTAAATTTTATCTTGTACTAATAAAGGAGTGTTGTGTTTCCTAATTCATTAAACTTGTATTTCTTAAGCTTAGCTTATCATCAGTACTTACTATATTTTATAAACATTTATGTCCATAATTTATGAACACTTTGGATTTTTGTGGTATCAAATAGAGAGCAATTATAAATGTTACATAGCTAAATAAAATTATCAAATCTTTTAATGTAGTGGAAGAAAGTAAAGAAACAATTATTTTTAAAACCACTGTTTGGGCACCTATGTGGCTTAGTCATTTGGGCATCCATCTCTTGCTTTCAGCCCAGCATAGGGTCTGGGGGTGGTGAGAGGAAGCTGCAGCAGACTCTGCACTGGGTGTGGAGCCGGCTTGGAATTCTCTTTCTCCCTCTCCCACCTACCCCACTCCTCTACCCCACAATCCCCAGTAACAGGTGCTCCGTCTCAAAATAAATAAGCAGACAGCACTGTTTATCTGTCTCAGTGCCGAAATTATTTCTTTTTTAAGACTGATTATTTGAGAGAGAGATTACTCAAGCAGACTCCCCGCTGAGCACAGATTCCCAAAGTGGGGGTGACCTGAGCTGAAACCAGGAACTGGAAGCTCAACTGAATGAACCGCCCAGGTGCCCTGAAATAATTGTTTTTATTTTTATTTTTTTTTAAGATTTTATTTATTTATTTGTTAGAGAGAGATCGAGCACAGGCAGACAGAGAGGCAGGCAGAGGCAGAGGGAGAAGCAGGCTCCCTGCCAAGCAAGGAGCCCAATGTGGGACTCGATCCCAGGATGTTGGGATCATGACCTGAGCCGAAGGCAGCCGCCCAACCAACTGAGCCACCCAGGCGTCCCAAAATAATTATTTTTAAAAATACAAGATAACATAAGCCTGTTTGTAGATTTACAAAGTAAATGATATACCACAATTACATTTTAGCGTGAGAGGATGAGTGTGGAGGAGGGGCAAAGGGAGGGAGAGAGAGTCTTAAGCAAGCTCAACACTTACAGCGTAGCCCAACACAGGGTTCTGTCTCAGGACCCTGAGATCATGACCTGAGTTGAAAGCAGTGGCTTAACCAGCTGAGCCTCCCAGGTGCCCCTTAATCTTTTAAAATTATTTTTCCTTAATTGATATATTTTGTTTGAAGTTTCTCACAGTGCTGAAACTTTTGCAAAATTCTCCCATGCACAAGAATTAAAACGAGTGGTGTTTGAACCTTTGAAGGACAGTGTATACTGCAGTCACGCCATGGCCCTTTCCCAATTTACAGTTCTTTCTTATATTTATATTTGTGTTTTCCAAATACCCTTCAGGGTCCTGCATGCCGCTTTTTTTTTCCTTAAGATATTATTCATTTATTTATTTGAGAGAGAGAGAGAGTGAGCAGGAGGAGGGGAAGAGGGCCTCTCAGTGGGACTCCACGCTGAACACAGAGCCTGACACAGGGCCTGATTTCAGGACCTGAGCCAAAATCAGGCATGGGATGCTTAACGAACTGAGCTACCCAGGCACCCACTGCATGCAGCTTTGAGTACATTTCTAGTCAGGATACAGCACTCTATGGTCCTTGTGATTCTGCTATTTAATAAGTATTAACACCTAAAAACTAACATGGATTTTGATTTCTTTTCCGATATTTTGTTTTCAGGTTTGCTATGCTAAAGAGTTGAAGGAAGGCTTTGTGGAATATACTGAACAGGTTGTCAAACTGATGGTCCCTCTACTGAAATTTTATTTCCATGATGATATCCTACAATTTTTGAACGCAAAACGTTTCTAGTATTAGTTAAGTTGTAGCTTGTTCAAGTATTAGACTTTGTGTTAACTGCAGCCTACATCACTGTTACTGTTTGCACTAGCTATAGATAAACTTCGTTTTTTGCATGTGCTTTAGTTTCATTGTTTTTGCTTAGGCCAAACACATGAAAAAGAAAATGTTAGATCTGACTTCAGGTTGACAGCTTTTTCTGTGAACCTCTACGGGTTTTAAGGATTGGTTTTTTTTAATAAGCAAATGTTTGTGGTTATATATAATTGCTACTTTTCTCAAATATCTTTGGGTGATGTTAAGAAACTTAAGACCTTTCTTAATAGGTTAGAGACTCAGTGAGAATTTTCTGTGATTGTACACTGGGGAGAAACATTTGGTAAATCTGCATATAAGTGTTTTCTTCTCAACGTGATAATAGTAATTCATACATATAGAAACATTTTTATGGCCTAAATACACACACACACACAAATTTCATAGACGGATTTTTAAAAAAGGACAGCCAAGCAGTGTTTGAGTCCAGACCCAAACTCAGATTTGCCTGACTCTAGGTTCCCTTTGTTGTAGTTCTTCATGCGGTCCCCTACAGTGGCATCCTTTACAGAGGACAGCTTTTGCCCAAGGGACACTTAACATGACACCAGAGGACAAAGAAGTCTTTTTAAGAGGAAGTTTCCAAACCTTATTTTACAAATGATATTAGA
The DNA here is from genome assembly GCA_003697995.1 of Taxidea taxus jeffersonii. NCBI lineage: Eukaryota > Metazoa > Chordata > Mammalia > Carnivora > Mustelidae > Taxidea > Taxidea taxus. The sequence continues at coordinate 12 of ML110975.1, read as the reverse complement.
TAGGGAGGGGCT
>ML110974.1:125967-137863 GCA_003697995.1 Taxidea taxus jeffersonii | reverse complement strand
AAGATTTTGTTTATTTACTTGACAGAGATCACAAGTAGGCAGACATGCAGGCAGAGAGAGAGAGGAGGAAGCAGGCTCCCTGCTGAGCAGAGAGCCCGATGCGGGGCTCGATCCCAGGACCCTGAGATCATGACCTGAGCCGAAGGCAGAGGCTTTAACCCACTGAGCCACCCAGGTGCCCCAGAACATTTTTTAATCTCTTTGAGCTCCAAGTATAAAATGGAGATGATGAAGCCTACCTTAAAGGATTGTTGTGATTATTTCATGAAACTGTGTGTGTAAGTGTTTAGCACAGAGCCTGGCACTCGGTAAACTCTGCATAAAGGTTCCAACTTCACTTAATCCCCATAGCCCTTCTGAGTTAGATGTTATATCAGTGAAGAGTAGGCCCGGTCATTGTAACAAATTAACTTTGTAGTCCCTTACAGAATAAAAAGCTTATTTCTCTCTCACATGATAATTTGAGATGAATGTTCTAGTTGATGCATGGTTCTGCTGCACATAGTCATTCATGGGCTAGGGCTTATGGCAGCTCTGCTTTTGGCAATACTTAGTTTCTGACATTTCTCTCTCATTGGCATTCCAACCACCCAACCAACGCAAAGGGGAAAGAAGGAGTAGATGAGGCATGGCTTGATCTTAAGTTGTTGCCCCAGAAGCACCGCCCCCCACTCCATTGCAGAAAACTAAGTCACATGGTCACATCCAATCTCAAAGGAGGTGTGGGAAGAGATTACTTCGTGGATCTCTCACATGTCTTGCTAGGTGCACCAGAACTGTGAGACCCTAGCTGGTCTTTAATCTAGCCATTTCTTAGAGCTGTTTATCAGGCAATAACCTTGGCAGATGGACACACACACACACACACACACACACCCCAAGCACAGTGAGCAAGCTTACTCATTCCCTGCTATAACAATGGTGGATTCCCCAAGCTCAGTGTTTCTAGTTGTAACCCAAACCCACTGTGTGCATAAAATCCTTCTGGGTCTGTCACATCACCCCCATGAGACCTGGGGGGGAAGAGGAACCAAGGCTCTGGGAGGGACCTTACCAATGTGGTCAGGTGGCATCAGATGCCAAGCTAAAGAGCTTAGATCTTACCATATAGACAATGGAAAGCAACTTGAAGTTCTTAAGCAGGAATATAACGTTGTTACTGCTATGCGGGAGATGAGCTGGATGGATGGTAGAAGACATTGGAGGCCAGAAGACTGTTTTCATGGTGCCTGGCTCAGAGTAGGTGCACAGAGTGTGCTGAATGAATGGCTTTGGTAAAAAATGATAATGGCCTGAAGCAGTAGAAGGGCAGGATACATGGGCTTGAGAGCCAGATAACAAATTCATGTGACATTCCATGCTGTATACCACATCATATTCAAGATGGTGGTTACTTCTAAGGGCCAGGAAAAGGTTGTGATTAGGGAAGCAGTCAAATGGGCCTCAGGTTCATTGGTAATTTTTTTTTTTAAAGATTTTATTTATTTATTTGTCAGATAGAGAGAGAGCGCAGGAGAGAGCACAGGCAGAGTGGCAGCAGAGGCAGAGGGAGAAGCAGGCTCCCTGCCAAGCAAGGAGCCCGATGTGGGACTCGATCCCAGGACGCCGGGATCACGACCTGAGCCGAAGGCAGCCGCTTAACCAACTGAGCCACCCAGGTGTCCCTCATTGGTAATATTTTATAATGAATTTGGGCAATGGGTGATTCCTTACCTTTTATAAATCTAAAATATTTCATAATAAAACTTGTAAAAGAAATTTTATAGGTGAGGAGAAAGAGCAATCCTTCCCAGAGATCTTTGCATTTCAACAGGAGATAGTTCGTTAACGTAGAAGAGAGAATGTCTAATGGAAGAATGTCTAGTCTCAGCAACCTATAGGTGGAAAAGATATTTTACAGAATATCTTTTATATCAGAATATAATTTAATACAGACTACCTTTTATATCTTTAAAACAGAAGATGTTTTACAGAACAAGGAAGAGTCTTGAGGGCCTGCATGTAGTCACTTATGCATGACTGGCTCAGTCTGTTCTACCCAATGGCCTACAGGGCTGCACCTGAGGGCCTTTAGGGAGACAAGCAGTGCCTCCCCTCTGGAGGGGCTCACCAAGCCAGCAGGTGTTTGTTCTGAGGCCCCCAAGGATCATGTCTGCAGGGGCCATTTTAATAGTCGCACCTCTCACCCCAAAATGCCCGAGTTCCCTTTGTGAATTTCTCTTAATTGTATTTTAAGCCAAGATGAACATGCTAATCTTTCTCCTCCCTCTGCTCACATCAAACCCTGCTGCACAGCCTTGCATTATTCATGGAGGTTTACATTAATCAAATGCTTCAAAGTTTCATAGAGTTTCTATTTTGGAGCATACATTCTTTGTAGAGTTGGCACTTAGTGGACAATGGGATCATATTTTGGAGATTCTCCAGCATTCTTAATTCCCATCTGCTTTATTTGCTGCAGCTGTTTGATTTCTTCCCCAGAGACCATATCTTGGAATTCTGCAGCATGTAGACTGTTTTCAAATAAATGCAAGCATCAGGAGCTGCTTTCTGGGTTGAATGGATACGAAAACGTTGAAAACAGTTACATTTGGTTTGTCTCCTCTGCTCAATGACACCCTGTGATGCCCACATGCATGATTTTTTTGGAGAGGCTACTACTTGCCCTCTAATATTCGTTTTCTCTTTTTTCCTTAAAACTTTTAACTGAGCCAGGTGGAATAAATACATGTTCCAGGTTCTCGAAAAGCGCCCTTGCAGGAGCCATGTGACCAAGTCCTGGCCAATGGTATGACTCGCCTGTGATTTTAGAGCAGGGACACAGCTCCATTTCCTCTTCTGCTTCCCTGCCCTCTAGAATGTTCTGTCATGGCTGGAGCTTGGACTATGAGGAGGAGTCAGTGTGCTGAGGGTAGTAAAACAACAGGATAGCAGCCACTGAAATCCTAACCCTCGAAACGCCTTACCAGCCCTGGTCTTCCTAAGAGAGAGAAAACTACCCTGGTGCTTTATGTGTGGAGGTGGGGGGAGGGGATTGTTGTGACACAGAGGCTGAGCTGATACTTAACTAATTCACTCTTTTAAAAAACAATGAGGAATCTGAGAAACAAGACAGAAGATCATAAGGAAAGGAAGGGGGAAATGAAACAAGACAAAACCAGAGAGGGAGACAAGCCATAAGAGACTCTTAATCTCAGGAAACATACCGAGGGTTGCTGGAGGAGGGGAGTGGTGGGAGGGATGGGTGGCTGGGTGATGGACATTGGGGCGGGTATGTGCTATGGTGAGTGCTGTGAATTGTGTAAGACTGATGAATCACAGACCTGTACCCCTGAAACAAATAATACATTACATGTTAATTAAAAATAAATAAATACATACAGACAGACATAGGGGAAAAAAATGAAATATTAACAAAAGCTTAAGAACAAAAGCAAAAATGATAAATCTAACCATTCAGAGATAAGAGCTAACATTTGGTTATCTTTTCAGAAAATCCATCATGTTTATATATTAAGAACGTTACATAAATTTGATAAAACAAGAGTTACATTCTCTAGCTTATTTATCAAAAATAATAATTGTTTATGGGCAACTTTTAATATTCATAACTATCAAACAACAGACCAGCTTAGAATAGTGAAATGTTTCCTGTGTGATTGTATCATATTTAACTAATCCTGTATGATGCACATATTTCCAATTTATGTTACTACAAAATTCCAAGCATACCTAAGGTATGCATCTTTATGTGTATGTCTGATATTCTTTAGGAGAAATTCTTAAAAGTAGAGTTACTATATGAAATTTATTCATTTTAAATTTGAATGTATTATGCCAAACTACTCAATAGAAAAACTGGGTATAAATTTTCAAGGAAAATGCTTAGTTGTAGTGGGTTATACTTAATTTCTCATGCTCAGGGATGCCTATTGTCTTGGGTTTTACTCTATTCTCAATGTCGGAACTATCTCTAGCAAGTAGTCAGCACACAATAAATATTAGTTGAATAAATTTTAAAAAACAAAAACAAAAAACAATGCCATTCGAAAGTTTTGTAAGAAGGGCTTTAATTTAACAATTAGAGAGTATTTTACTGGCTTAATAGCAAAGGTCATAAGTGGAAAGGACTGAGCCCAAGGTGCTAGGTTCGGGAAGCATAAAGAACTTCCTGTCTAATATCAGACCGATGTGTTCCTTGTCTCCTTCTGCTAACACCCATAACACTGACGTTAATACACTGAATCACCCAGGGATATTCCCTGCTGTGCTAGATGAAAAGAGGAGCTGATCCAGCTAAGCAGGAATAACGCACCATTAAGTTGCAAACCGTTGAATAATATTGGATTGCTGGTGTATTTCACATTATAAAAGCCCAAGAATGAAAATCACCAGTACTCCCACTACCAAGTTATCAATTAGTATCTATTTTCTTTTAGCCTTTTTCAATGCAAAAATAGGTGTTTATCTTTTCATAAACAATATCATAGCCTATATATTCTTTAGAGTTTGCCTTTACACTTTTTATACAGTGAACATTTTCACATGTCATTATGAATTCTTTTACAACATGATTTTTAATTGTCTTTACCTCCAGGCCATCATATGTCTACACCCTAATGCACACATTTTCTTTCTTCTTTGGCTTCCTTCTTTCTTTCCTGCTATAAATAACACTGGGATGGGGCGCCTGGGTGGCTCAGTGGGTTAAGCCTCTGCCTTCGGCTCAGGTCATGATCTCAGGGTCCTGGGATCGAGTCTCGCATCGGGCTCTCTGCTTGGCAGGGAGCCTACTTCCTCCTCTCTCTCTGCCTGCCTCTCTGCCTACTTGTGATCTCTCTCTGTCAAATAGATAAATAATCTTTAAAAAAAAAATAACACTGGGATGAACATCCCTGTGGATCAATAAATATTTGCACATATCCTTATTTTTTTTATTAGGATAAATTCCTAGAACTGCAGTTGCCACTACCCCCTTTCTAAAACCCATGTTGATGTCAGTGGCATTTCACTGTCTCATCTGGCTGGGCAACTCTCAGTCAGGTTTCCTGAACAATAACCCATTGTCTGATTCAATTAGAGAAACTGAACATTTCTTGTTCTGAAATATTCATAGGTTTTTGTTTTCATCTTTCTACCATTGCAAGCACTTAAAAACACAGCCTAGAGAAGTGGCATTTCTCTTTCAGAAAATGAATTGGTAATTTATTTAAATGAGGATGGGTAGTTGTTTTAAATTATTACCTTACACAAACCTCTAATGAAATGAAGTCAGTTTACATCTTTAAATAACCTTTAATATTTGTACAAGTAAATATCTCCATTTGACGATAATGGAAATTGTCAGAAATTTTCATTTTCTCACAGTTTAGCTCACTCACAATGGCTGTCAGACAGCCAAATGATATGACGAAGAGCGCTGCTAATCCTTTCAGCAGAAGACAGTATTTCAAAGGTAAGGGAGAGGAGGTGCAGACACTAATGAAGTTTTATTATCAGAACATAGAATTAAGATTGTGACAAGAGACAATGGTGCCAATGACATGTAGTTAGAATGTTAAAGCTTGCGAAGTCTTGAGCTGAATCTTGGGCACAGAAATGTTGAGAAAGGTAGACAGATGAACAAGATGAACACCATTTAATGGAAACAGATGAGGTCTCAGCTTATCTGGCTGGAAGAAAAGCAAAAAACAAAGCGAGACAAACAAAACCTCAGGTAACAAACAAACAAAAAAGATCCAAGCCGATGTCTGATCTGTAAAATAAACAAGGTGCATGGCTGTGTACGTATCCCTTGCTTAGCCGAATGAGGAAGTCAACATGCTTGGGTTTGTTCATTCTCCTGAAGAGCAGGGCAGTGAAACCTGACTCCAGTGGATCCTGAGTCTACTAAGGATTCTAGGTCTCACTTATCAGGGATTTGTGATGATTTGGGGAGAGAGGGGGAAGAGAGGTGAAGAGAAAAGGGTACAAAAAGGAAGGAAAGGAGGGTCCATCTTCATCCAAAATGGACCCCACAAATATTATGATTATTACCGTTTTAGTCACTGTTTGGGGGTGATCTGTTATAGGGCAGTAAAGAACTGGAACGGGGTAATCTAGAAAGTTTCTCTGAGAAGGCTTTCCTGAGAAGATGACATTTGAGCTCAACACCTCAGCGACAGGTAGGAGCCAGGGGAGGTGGAAGAACATTCCGGGCAAAGGGAATGGTACAAATATTCTAAGGCAGAGATGGATTTAGCCAGTTCAAGGGAAGAAAGGTCAATGAAGCTGCAGTGTAACATGAAGAGAGTTGGATGAGTTGAGTGCCAGCATGTAGCAGGTGCTTTAAAAATAATACTCTTTATCAGGATTACTGTGTACTTCCCTTTGCCAGGTTCTCTCCTTGGAAGTGGCCTGTATGAATTATGGTTTTTGACCAAAAATATGTTTTTTGACCATGGTGCAGACTTACCCAAATAAGATACTAATGGGATGCCAAGTTTGGCCATAGTCCCTTCCAAGTTTGTACAGAGACACTGGTATAGCGTGAGCTCACTTTCTATCCCATCCTAGTGGCAAGATTGGTGATAAAGATACTTGCCCAAGCTGCTTCTCATACCATTGAGATTCAGGGGAAAAAAGTGGGTGTTTGGATACCGCCATTTTCCTCAAATAGAAGAATATTTACCACCTTCTTGTTTAAAAAAAAAAATCAATCCTTTAAAAAAAAGTTTGGGAACAAATAATTCAAAATAATACTATATAGATATTCATTTCAAGAACTGCAAACATGCATATGAATGCCTTTGAATTATCAAATCCCCTGGTCTTTAAAACTTTGCTGTTTTTGCCTTCTTTACATCGATGATCTATCTTGTGGCTAATGTGTAATATGCAAATATAAATGACATTATCAAAAAGTGTAGGGAAATAGCTTGAATCTGCATTTTTTAATTATTTTTTTTAATTTAAACATATAATGTAACCCCACCACCCTCTCCCAACCCCCCTCCTCTTGAATCTGCATTTTGTCCTCTAACATAAATGAAGGATTCTCTGATTGAGGAGCATGACCAATGAATGAATGACACACCAAAGACCAAAGAATGACACATCCTCTTCCCAATACAACCAGGCAGAGGATGCTTTCAAGGAACTGGACAGAGAAGAGTTGGAAGACAGTGAATCATTTGATATTTAAACACCCACAGAAAGCTGAGACAGGAATAAAGACCTAGAGCCATGTTACATTCTTCAAGTAAGTAGAAGAATATGTGGTATATCTCTAGAACCTCTCATCCCTTTGCTCATGCAAAATGTTGACTCTTCATGCTGTCCCCAAACATCAGGACTATTTGCATGCACTTGGTACAAAAGCAATTTAAATCGGCTTCAATAAAAAAGCAGACTTCATTAGTTCATGGACTCAAACTGTGGGAAAAGTAGGGTGGAGCTGAGCTCTGGAAAGCCAGGATCCAGGACCTTCACTGCCAGGAAGATGCTCTCTTCCTTTCTTTTCTGCTTGTCTGGCATGTTGGCTTTACTCTGTAGATCAGATTCTCCAAATGACAAGAGACATGACCTTGGGCCACTCCAGGATTCCATTCTTGCAACTTGTTACAAAGATGAAAAAGAGCTGTTTTTCCCAGTTTATACTTGGGGAAATCCCCCCAAATGGACTCTGATTGGCCTTGAGTCACTTGGCCATCTTCTCTGGTCAGTCATGGTGGCCAGTGAGGGGTTGTGACCAGCTTAAGAGGAAGCAAGACCTGTCACTAGAGGAAGTTTGGCAGGCGAGAGATGTTGGGCAGATAAAAACCTAGCATCCTCTTCCCAAAGGGATAGAATTTCGTATAGTCTGATGTCAGAGCTCACAGATCTGTGAACTACCCCCTTTACTGCAGTCCCATCCTAGAAAAAAGACTCAGGGCTTACATGTTGCTTCACAAGTTGTGAAGGCACAGTTTCTGTAATTCAGCCTAATCAGGGTGTGAATTCCCTGTTGCAAAGTGCTTACATTTCAAGAACACGGATTTCGTGGAACCATTGGCTGCTCAGATGGAAGAGACTGTTTAGCCCAACACCATTATTTTATGCATGTGACAGGATTCAAGACGTTGGTATGTAAGATTTCACAGATTTGGGGGAATGCAAAGGGGAGAAAGGGAGCAGCTGTCATGCCGAATGTGTTCTGCTGAGAAAGATGAGTGAAGAGAGTCATTAGGACCCCGGCTGAGCCATGCTATTCAGTTCTCCTTGGTGGCCTTCAGTAAAACACATACTACTTTTTCAAGATACTTTTGTCAAAGTTGTACTTGGTTAGATACATCCCAATGTTAAGAGCGACTAGAAGCAGCCTAGTTATAGTATCTGTGGTGTTTTCTGCTCATTCTCTGCCCTCTACCCCCCCTTACCCACCAGCCACTCCCCACCCTCACGCACACTCACGTACTCAGGGTCTCTGAAGCACCTACCAACCTGAGCTTTTTTGCTACCTCCTCGCAGATAAAGGAAAATCATAGGGAAAATGTAGAATGTAGGAAGGCAGAGAGATTTAAATCAGAAGGACAAGGAACTACAGTCCAGAGCAAGAGAAGAGGTAAGGAGAGGTAAATAGAATAGATAAGATAAGGGAAATGGAAAGAAATAATGCCTGTGAGTGGAGTTTTCGGCAGTCTTTTGTGGTACTTAGAGTGAGGGAAAGGAAGACCTTTGAGTGTTCTGCTATACCGGCAGGAGATAGAGAGTGGGGGCGGGGGGAGGGAGTTATAGAAAAGTAATTCCAAGACGTCTTTCCTGTATTTAATATTTTAATATTTTAAATGGGCAAAATATTTTAATGGATCATCACCAAGGAGAAGATAAAATCCTGTTCTTCAAATATCTATTACTGTCTTTTTCTTTTCTGTTTTTTTCTTTCTCTTTAATTGCAGTATGTTTGACACCCAATGTTGCATTATTTTCAGGTGTACAACATAGTGATTCAACAAGTTTATACTTGTTACTTATTTATACTTAGCAGTGTTTTTCATAATAGCCAAAAAGTGGGAACAACCCAAGTGTCTGCCAGCTGACGACTGGATAAATAAAATGTGGTACGTCCATACAGTGGATTTTTTTTTTTAAGACTTTATTTATTTATTTGTCAGAGAGAGAGCGGGAGCGAGCACAGGCAGACAGAGCGGCAGGCAGAGGCAGAGGGAGAAGCAGGCTCCCTGCTGAACAAGGAGCCCGATGTGGGACTCGATCCCAGTATGCTGGGATCATGACCTGAGCCGAAGGCAGCTGCCCAACCAACTGAGCCACCCAGGCGTCCCCATACAGTGGACTTTTACTCAACCATTGATAAAATGATTTGCTGACCCATGCTACACCCTGGATGAACCGTGAGAACTAGTCATGAAAGAACACGTATTTTATAACTTATTTTATATGACATATCCAGAATAAGCAAATCTTTAGAGAAAGTAGTTTTGTGGTTGCCTCGGTTTAGAGGAACTGAAAGATTACTGCTAACGGGTGTGAAGTTTCTTTTCGGGTGGTTTAAAGTGTTCTAAAATTGATTATGGTGTTGGCTGCATAAATCTGTGAATATTTTAAAAGATTAAGTTGTATACTTTTAGTGGGAGAACTGATCTGTGAATAATATCTCACTAAAACAGTTACAACAACAACTACAACAACTAAAAAAACAGACTGATGGGTGGGGAGGGGGGAAGACTCCTCCAGAATCCGTGTAGTTTGTCTAACTGCAGTGAGTTTGAGTGAATAGACAATCTTTAAATTGCGGGCTCAGCCCAGAAATGACGCATGTGTACAAGGCTTGTGTGGTTTTGTAGCTTGTTGCTAAAAAGCCACAATGTGGTAGACCAAATTGGAGTGTCCACTTTAAAAAAGCCACCAGCACACACATCCAGGAATTGTCATCCTCTTACCATTGCATATCACATATTCCATTCTAGACGATGTTTTATAACAACTGGTCGTTTCATAAAATATAAGACAATGTTTCTCCAAAACCACCTCTTTTCTGGTGGCAGTGGTGATAATAGGGAGGCGATCCAAATAACTTCCTCTGCCAAGACTCAAAGCGAGTCATTCGGGGCACTGTTGGAGCCCCTCCATGATAGAGCTAGATTTTTATACCAAAATCGGAGGCTGCCACACAAAGCAATCCTGGCAAGAATGAAATTAACTCTGTCACTGTTGTGCACTCGGTGTATAAAAAAATGTAACATTTGACTTCCAAATTAAATGCACGAGTGTGTATTAGTCATTGTTACTCTCCTCCACCATCTTTCTGATAAAGTGATATTAATAGCCAATAGATTGGTTAATAGGATACAAATGAGAGCCTTAGTTGTACTAACGACCAAAAAGAAATAATTTATTTTCTCATTTTAATGCAACAGAATTTCCCCTTTAACTAGAAGATTTGTACTCTTGTCAGTTGTTAAGGGAAATAAGTGCTAAAGTTGATTGCTAAAAGGAAAGACAATATGAAAACCTGCCGTTGTGTGCATATATATAATGGTAATCTCTTATTTTAAAGCATTCAGTGTGTCTAGCTCCTGAGGCAGGCATTGACTGGGAGAGAATGTGGACATGACTCAGCTGCATAATCTGCGAACCTTGGCAAGTTGCTTAACCTCCCTGAGGTTTTGTTTCCTTAGTTCTCAAATAAAGATCGTAATTTTTGATCTGCTGTCCTAGAGATGTATTTTAGTTCTTGCTCTACTCAAAGACCCAGCTAGTCCATGAATCGTAATTTCTAAATAGGGGGGCATTCAGACAACCAGATTACCTCTTCCAGAAATTTGCACAAAGAGACACAGCTGTTGGTGGTTGATGATGCCCATCGGAGTGGAGGAGACATGATGGCTGCCATGTTGGACCGTGTATGAAAGGAAGGAAGAGGAGAACTGGTCAAGAAAGAGAAATGTGGGCAGAAAGCCAACAAGGAACAGGGACAAGGGAGACCATGGGGCCAAGGCAAAGCAGCCTTGGATCTTGGCTTCCCACTCTAGTTCACTGGAAGCCTGGGTATACTTAAGGTGCTATCCTTGGATTCCCTGGAGTCTCTAAATGCCTGTGCTGAGCTTTGCGTTTACTTTGATGGAGTTTGAGTGTGTTTCTGTTTATTGGGGGGAGGGGGAGGTGGTGAGTAGGGTGTGGCCTTATTTAAAACATCTTGTTACCTTACAGAATTAGATTAGGGTTCACGTGACTTCGCCTGATTGAATGTGGGCAGGAGCCAAGCCTTTTTAATATCTGTGTTACTAAAATATTTGCTTAATTGAACTGAAATTGGTGAAGTGGGTAAAGCTAGATTGAAAAGTACAAAGCACAATGGCGATGGGAGAGTATAGGGACTATTAATAATCTGATTAAGAGTTTATTAAATCCTCATTAGTCATTTTTGTGTATCTGCCACAATGAACAAAGGCAAAGGAAACGGCGAAAATATACAGAAATTGGGTGGATTTTCACTTCTTTATCAGAGCGGTTGTAACTGTAGCCCTCTTCTGAAGTGAAGGGGAAGCAGGGGCTTCTCCTCAGCCGGCGAACAAGGCTGCTCCTATCCAGAGCCAACATTCAGGTCCCTGGAAGCAGAAAGCAGACGTGTTCATTTTGTAAACTTTCTAGCATGGAGCTGTCAGGATCGAGAAAAAATACCAGATTTTTCCATCTCATCTAAATCCTTGGCTCCTTTGCTGGAGATGAGCTACGACAGGAAGTGATGAATTGTGTTCATCAGCTTCTTATTTAGTGCACATGAGCGTTAAGACAGTTGCTAAAGCCCATGTTAGGGAAGAGAACAGGCCGTGCTTTGGGGAGTGCTCAATTATCCAGGCTATCTCTGTTGGCCAACTTCAATGGGTCTCTCCCCTCTAGTTGCCTGACCTCTGGGCTA